>PVJH01028416.1:9696-27473 GCA_004026705.1 Nesogale talazaci
CCCCAAGGCTGGGTGTGGGGGTCCAGGAAGAGGCACAGGCAGCTAACTGCACCAGGAAGTGACGCTCTAGGGTCAGGGGCGTGAGGGGACAAAGGACCCTAGGAAGGGCTGGAGGCTGGACACAACCTGGACCCTGCCCAACGGCCTGGACCTCACGGGGGCAGAGGGCAGCAGGCACGAGGAGGTGGGCACGGTGGACACACAGCCACCTTCTGCGGTCCTGCCGCCTCCCCCACTGGCCTCAGCCAGGCAGCCGGCCAGGGCTGACAGCGCCCGGCGGACAGGTGCCTCCCCTCCTGGGGGATCGGGTTGCAGGCTGCTGCTACCTGAGCCACCACGCCCCGTAAGCAGCCCATGCCTGTGTGTGCGCGCAGTGTGTGTGAGTGTGCGTGTGTGTGCGTGTGCGTGTGTGTGCTCATGCAGACGTGAGCTGTGTGAGCTGGCCCGGGTTCGGAGGGTGGGGGCACACGTGTGCAGAGGAGTCAAGTGGGGCTGTGTGCCGTGTCATACCACATGTGAGCATGTGTGTTATGGGCAGGCCACCTCTGGTGGGTTGGGACCTGCCTGAGGAGGAACACCTCTCTGGATGCTGCCCTGGATCTGGCCCAGGAGGTCACTGGAGCCGAAGTCCTGTGAGCAGGTGACTGGACAGGTGACATTTCTCTAAGCCTCAGCTGCCTCACCTGCAGAGTGAGTCCACTGTGGGCAGCCCCCGGCATCCAAAGTCCACATGGAACCCTGCCTGGGAGACTGGAGGCAGCTGGGGAGCCAGGGGCGGCGCTCCTCCCCCGTCAAAAGCCAGGGGCTGGTCAGCTTTACAGACAGGGAAACTGAGGCAGGGCCCGGCACTGTGCAGAGAGACCCCACAGAGGGTGGGTGAGACACTGAGCCAGCCAGACCTGGGTTTAAATCTTGCCTGCCCCACCATCGATGTGAGCAGACGGACGGACACGGCACTCCTCCAGGAGCTCTGTGGCTCCGCCCCCTCCCAGAGCCCCGCCTCCTCGCCTCCCAGCAGGCATTGTGCTTCTAGGAGCTGGGCTAGGCGGACCAACAGACAGACAGACTAACGGATGACCCAGTGCTGCTCAGCACCCAGGGAGGGGGCACGCTCAGTGAACCCCGAGCAGCTCCAGGCTGGGCCCGTGCTGCCCGAGTCTGACCAGGACAGGGAGGGCGATGCAGGGGGGACAAGGGGCAGGTCCCCCTGGACTCAGGGTGCATCCCCCCTATAGAAGGTCTGTGGCAATGCTTCCTGAGGGCGCCCCAACCTGTACAATGGCTGTCTGCCCCCTGGGGGCCGTGGGGGGTGGGCAGGAGCTGGGGTCAGGGAGATACTATGATGGCGGCTGCAGAGTGGGGTGCCAGCAGCATCTTACCTGCCCCCACCCGACATCCTCTGTCTGGCTCTGAGCCTGCCCCTACCTTACCTGGGTCACCTGGTCAGAGCTGCTGCATGGGAAGGTTCAGAGTGACCACAAGGGCACAACCTGGAGCTCGTCCGGCCCCGGGCCCTCAGCTCAGGCTCCCTCTTAAGGGCCAGCAGTCCTTGGGGGCCCCCGCTCCATCCGGGAGCTGAGCGGACAGACCTGCCTCATCCCACTCACCCTGGCCCTGTGCTGAGACTCAGCTTCCAGACACCTGCAGGCTGCCCCCACCCCCACCCCACTCTGGCAGTCCAGGCCGGACACTGGTGACACCTCTGAGCCCAACAGCTGATGGTAGTGTCTGGGCTGGGGCCTCACCCAGCAGTCGGAGTGCCCCCCACTGGACAAACCCCAGGCCAGACCTCCTGGGGGTCACAGCACACACTCAGAGTCGTCCCTACCCCCATACCCCTTGACCCCGTGGGCAGAGGTTACCAGAGTCAGGCTTGCTTGACTGGTGTCCCTGAGTCCCCAGAGCCACAGTGCCAGTCTCTCCTGAGCAGCCTTGCCCGTGTGGGCTGCCTGCCTCTGTGTCCCTTTCCCTGGGAGGTGGCAATGCCCAGGCCCCCCAAAGAGCAGCCTCAGCACAGGTGCCCGGAGCTCCTGAGCCCAGCCCAGAATATGCCTCGGGCCTGGTGGGGTGGGGCGGTGGCTCCCCTGCCCGTCACCCAGGGTGCACCTTCCTGGGCCCACCTAACCCTTCTCCTGAGGCCCACACACCCCAGCCTCTCTGACCATGCCCGGCTGAGCAGGACAACGTGGTGGTGGGTGACAGACGCCAGGGTCCCCGGAGGGGGCTCTTGAAGCAGCCACCTGTGGAGTGGGGGAGCCAGGCAGGCCTCAGTGAAAGGGGAGGTCCCACTGCACCAGGGCCCCTGGCCTGTTTCCTCCTGTGAAATGAGCCCCTGCCCCCTGTGGGGTCCGGGGGTGAGACTGCAGCACTGGAGGCAGAGGCTATCGGTGAGGTTGTGTGCACAGGGGGAGCTGGTGGACGCTGAGGAGCGGCCCTGGCTCCCCCCATGGCCTCCCTGCCACATAGACCACACAGGCAGGGGTCCGTCCCAGGTAGGTCTGCAGAACAGGTTTGGGGAGCCCCCGCCCCAGTGAGCTTTATCCTGACTGTGGCTGCCCCTGCTCCGTCTCAGCCCCCCTTGAGCCCCGTCCACAAGGGCAGGGTGCCCTCACATGGCCACGGGCACGGTGGGGCTGTGAGTGGGCAGCAGACTTTGGGGGTCTGGCCAGGCTGCCCCTCAGAGCACTCGCTGCTGGAAATAGACTTTAGAACAGGATTTGTGCAGGAACAGCAACTCTGTGGCACTCCCCCCCACCCCAACCTGCCACCTGCCCTGCCAGATCCAGAGCCTGGGGGTGGGGGCGGGGGGAAGAGACAGGAAGGCCAGGGCAGGCTGTGACCATCAGGCCTGGGCGTGCAAGGGACAACAGAGGGTCGTGAGGTGACTAGGACAGGGGCTTGAACCCCAGGAGCCAGAGTCACGGGACCCTCACACTGAGCTCGGGACTCAGGGGACGGAACCCCTGGGTGGTAGGCCCGGTCCCCGGCCCTGACAGGCAGACACCTCTCACCATGGCGCCCCTCCCGGCAGGCTGGCTGCTGCGGGGCAGTAGGGTGCAGGCACAGTCCCAGAGCCATGGCGAGCTTCGTGGAGTCCCTGAACCGGCTGAAGGACGCCCATGAGAAGGAACTCCTGGGTGAGTGGGCGGCCACAGCCCTCGGGCTTGGCCACGCAACAGCTGCGTGGCCGGGAAGCATGTCAGTGCTGGCCAGAGGCCTCGTCCTGCCCTTGGGACGCATAGACTACCTGCCTCCAGCAGCTTCTGCCGACTGGCCTGCCCCTGAGTGCTCCTGGTGCTGCCCGGAGCAGGCCGGGCAGGGAAATGACCCCCTCTCTGGGGAAGGGGCTGGATGCCTCACACTGAGGTCACCACTGTGCTGACCCCAGGCTGAGCCCAGCCCCACCCAGCTCCCCACTCCCACTCCATGCCCACGGGGATCTGCCACTTCAGGCCCTGCCCAAACAGCCCCCATTCCCAAGTCTCCAGAGAGGCAGGGCTGCTGGCTGAGACTACAGCCTGACCTGCCCTGGCCCCTGGTCTTGGACATCCTGGCCGGGTCACACAGCACAGAGGAGGAAGTCTCTGGGGACTGCCCCCACGCCACTTCATCTAGCCCCTTGCTATGCTCCAGAACTGCCCCGTGGGCTCTTGCTGTCTGCTCAGGAGTGGCCAAAGTGGTGCATGACTCCCAGGACCACGGGCCTCATCCCTGCCAGCCTCCTGAAAGATGTCAGAGCCTGGGTCCCCGAGGAAAGGGGCGTCCAGCCAGACCCAGGGCCCAGACCGCAGTGGCAGGCAGAGCTGAGGCTGGGGTGGCCAGCACTGGCCAGGAGGGACCCAACGAGCAGGGCTGGGAGAGGTCCCCACAGCAGACGGCCAGGGTCTGCAGGCACCACTAGCAGAGGGGCAGGGGGCATGGGAGGGTGGGCCGTCCGACCCTCAGCCTTGCCCCTCTCGCTAGGTCTGCGGAACAAACTGGTGGAGCTGAACTCGGAGAGGAGCCGGTGAGTCCACAGCAACAGCCCTCGGCCAGGCGAGCACGGGGAGGGGCTAGTGACCCCCAGGAGAGATCAGACCATCAAGTCCCCAAGATGCCACAACCCCAGGATGCAAATGGAGAAACTGAGGCTGGGGGGGTGGGGCAGTGTCCGGGTCACACAGCAACAACCGCAGCCCTAAGCCACCACTGAGCAGGGACCCTCGGGGGACAGCCCCACCCCAGGGCGTTTTCCTGCCTCAGGGTGGTCACCTGGCCCAGAGGACGACCTCCCACTCACAGGGGGACTTGAGCACGCTCACGGCAGGCCACACGGGCAGCTGTCACTGCCTGCCCGCCCGCATCTAGCTCCCTGGAGCAGGGTCTCAGGGCTGCACTTTAGAAGCCTTAAAAAAAAAGTGTGGTGCCCACCAGGGGGCGCCCCGAGCAGGACCCTGGGCAGAGCAGTCAGGCCCGGACCCTGCAGGGCTGGGGACCCCAGCAGAGGTGACCTCTCCTTCCTCGGCCTCAGGGACACCCAGCGGGTGGAGGAGCTCTTTGCCAAGAACCAGCAGCTTCGGGAGCAGCAGAAGGCGCTGAAGGAGAACGTGCGGGTCCTGGAGAACCGGTCAGTGGGCCACCCCCCCCCCAACAGAGCGAATCCCCATGCCCCAGAGGAGCCCCCCCCGCCCAAAGCAGCCTGTGTGGGAGAGAGGCCAGCGTGTCTGGAGCAGGGGGCATGAGGGCCGCACCCTTGGAGACTGCGGGGCACCCAGCGGCACACTCAGCTGGACCTCTTGCCCCGACCCCTCCCCCCCAGGCTTCGGGCCGGCCTGTGTGACCGCTGCATGGTGACCCAGGAGCTGGCCCGCAGGAGGCAGCAGGAGTTCCACAGCTCACACCTCCAGAGCCTGCAGCACATCTTCCTGCTGAGTGAGCCCCCTGCACCCTCACTCCTGGGCGAGACCCTGGCAGTCCCCCTGCTGCCTCCGTGTCCTGTCTGGGACACCACCCCCTCAGGGAAAAGGAAGTAGGAGCCCCTGCCCCACTTGACAGACCAGGACACCCATGCCCAGGGCCCCAACCAGGTCCCATGTCGGAAGGGGGGGGGGGCGCAGAGCTGGGAGCCAGACCTGGAAGAGTCGCTGCTGGGTTGTGAGGGGGTCCCGTCGCCCATGACTGACCGGTCACTCCCACAGCCAATGAGATGGCCAGCCTGAAGGAGGAGAACCAGAGGCTGAGGGAAGAGGTGAAGCGACTCCGGGGCCTGGAGTGAGTGGGGCCGGGGCCGTGCCAGCCCACCCACCAGGGTGCATGGTGTAGGGGGGAGGGGCGGCCCCAGACCACCATCCAAGGGGAGACTCTTAAGTAAATGAATGGATGCCCCCAAATAGAGCAAGTCCCCACCCCACCAGAGAAGTCCCCATCCCCTCCAAACAGAACGAGTCCCCACCCCACCCCCCAAAGCAGCCTGACCCTGAGGCTGCCCTAGAGACCTGTGGGTCATGGCTGGGGCAGAGCTAAGCCCTGCCTGTCTGCAGAAGGTCCACTACAGGTGGAGAGCTGCCTCTCCCTTCAGCCCCTCGAGGGTCCCTGGCCTGGGGGTTCATCTGGGGGATGGGTCTTCCCTCACTCCCTGACCGTGCCTTCTCTCCAGAGACAAGGCCATGGTCCTGAGCAGGGAGGGCCCCTCGGACCGGCCCTCGACCCTGCCGCTGTCCTCGCTGGACGGTGGGAATGGGAGCGCCAGCACTGAGCAGTCACCTGCAGGCCACCAGGAGTCCGAGGCCCAAAGCCCCAGCACAGAGTCTCAGGGAGAAGGTGAGGGCTGGCGAGGTGGGGGCCCCCTGGGGTAGAGCGTCCCCTGGGCCGACACCCTGCCTCTCCTGCCCCCTCTCCTCTGCAGAACAGCTGCCAGGGAGTAGGCTCTCACCCCCCACCAAAATCTCCCCAGGCTCCAGCCTGCCCGAGCCGAAGGACCCGGACACAGTGAGAGCCAGTGCCCAGCAGGGCTGCTGGGGTGGGGGGAGGGAGGCAGTCCCCTCCCCCCTGTCTGCCTAGCCTGCTCGAGGCCGGGCTGGGACCAGGGGGTGAAGAATGGATGGTCTCTGCACAACTGATCCCACTGCCCTTCTCAGAGCCCCCAGTGCATCTCCAACCAGCTGCACGGAACCATCGCTGTGGTCCGGCCCGGGGCCCGGGTATACCCCTCAGACCAGGGCACCCTCAACGGAACACCCCCTCCACCTGCCAGGAGCAGCCCCCCCAGCCCTCCCTATGAGCCCAGCCTCCCCCTGGACAGGTGAGGGTCCCACCCACTGGTGCCACATGGAGAGGCCTCTCTTGAAATCCAATCTCAGAAGCTACCCAGAGGGGCAAGGAAGTCTCTCTGATTACCCCCCCACCCCCAGGAACCCTTCCTTCCTCTGGCTTAGCTTGTTCTGGGCGCCTACCTGGTGCAGACCCCATGCAACACCGCCCCCCCCCCCAACTAGTAACCCTTAGATCTAAGGTCCAGACTGCCTGTGTCCATGGGCTGAGAATGCAGGAAGGGGAGGAGGGGGAGAAGGCGGCAGCAGCAGCTGGCCCAGGTTGCCTATGTGGGGTGGTCTCCAGAGTCCAAAGCCAAGACCACCCTCAACTCCCTGGGGCTCAGTTCCCCACCAGTGCAATGGGTGGCTGTCGCCTCTCCCTGCATCTGCTCAGCCACCATTGCCCCCACAGGCCTCAGGCCTCACGTGGTTCCTCCCTTACAGCCTCCTGCGGGCCCCCCGGATCTCCATCACAGCCTTCGAGGCTCTGACCCCTGACCGCCTTGGCCTCCTGAGCCGCCAGCTGGACCTGCAGCCCTGTACCCCCCGCAGCAGCCCCCTGACCACCACAACCCCCAGTGGCCCCGGGTCACGGGGCCGCAAGGCCGTAGAAGCCGAGGGCTGGGAGGAGCCCCCCAGCCTGCTGGGCCTGCCAGGGCCCCTGGTGGACGGCCGCAGCCCCCGGCTGGAGAGCACGCTGCACCTGCTCCTGGCCCAGCAGCAGCTCCGGGCATGGGCCAGCACTGCCAGGCCACAGAGCACGCCGCCCTCCCCACCCACCGGCTCAGACTCCGAAGGCCCGGAGGACGTGGAGGCAGGTGGGGCCCCGTTGACCAGAGCAGCCCGGCATGGAGGACGCTCCCTGCAGCCCCCGGCCCCCAACAGCCTCCCGGGGACGGCAGCCGCCCTGGAACACGCTCCAGAGAAGGCCCTGGACCTCTCAGGGTGGGGCCGGGCCCGAGGAGCCCCTGAGCCCGCCTGCTGCCCTGCCTCGCTCTGTCCCTCAGGCACTCCCTGCCCAGAGTCACCCCAGGGGGCTGAGCCCCCAGCCCTGTCGGGAGCCCTGGCCTCCAGTCCCTGGGCACTCAGCAATGGCGTCAAGGGGGCCAGGGCACCAGAGCTGGAGGAGCCCCCTGCCCCCGTGGTAAGGGCCCCTCCTCCCCCGGCCATGGGCTCCATCCTTGTGTCCCCAGACTGCTCTTCCCAGCCCTCAAAGCCCACTCCCCCAGAGGTTGAACCCCCACCCAGGAGGAGCTGGGTCCTGCTGGAGGGGCGGGGCTGGGCTGGGGCAGGAGGCAGTCCCCCAAAGGAACTCAAACCATGTTCTTGGTCCTCCTAGGGCTGCCTCCTCTCTTCAGTGGGAACCGTGAATGAGCCCAGGGAGAGACCCAGGGCACCTGCTCACCTGACGGGACCTGACACCTGCGGTCACTCAGGTGAGTGGGAGTCCCACCACAGCCACCAGGGTGGGTCGTGCTGAAGAGGTGTCAGGCTGGGAGGGGAACCCCGGTGGTTGGGGACCCAGCTCAGCCCTTCTGCTTGACCAGCTGAAACCTGGACCTGGGTCCCCCACCTGCAGGCCCCAAGAGGGAGTTGGGGGCCCAAACAGAAACACCTCTGACCGGGTGGGGCTGAGGGAAGGGCAAGCACTGTCCAGTGAGATGCCCACTGCCAAGAAGGGGCCCTGCTGGCCACGTCCAGCCGTGGGCTAGAATGCTGCTGCCACCTGCAGAGTGCCCTCACGCGGTCACCTGTTCTGTGGGCAGCAGACTGGTCTGGGCTCCATGACCAGACTCCCAGCCTGGTCTGACCCACACCCTGTGTCCCGCAGTGTCCAGCAAGGAGGCCAAGAGGTCTGAGTCCGGTGAATCGGTCCAGCCAGACACCTCAGACAGCGAGGTGGGTCCTGGTCCAGCCCCACAGGGCCTGCCAGCACCAGGGTTCCGGGGTGGGGTGGGGAGGGGGCGCCTCATTCTCACCAGACCCCCTTCTGCCCGGAAGTCCCCGCGTGCCGAGGCCAGCACCAAGATCGGCTCGCCAGGGGAGGCGTCCCAGTGTCTCTGCGCCGAAGAGCAGGGTCAGCCTCTGCAGGGCAAGCGGAAGCGGGCGTCCGACGCGCGGGGCAAAGGTACCTGCCGGCGGGGCGGGGAAAGGAGGGCCAGTGGGCGGGGCCGCCCCGGAAGCGTCTGCGTTTGTGCCCAGCCAGGGCAAGAACCGCTGCCGGGGGCGGGCTAAGGCAGGCGGGGGGACTGGTCAGGGCCAGTGTGAGAAACCGTCGTGGGACCTGGGCGGGGGGCAGGGAAGAGTTAAGAGCCTGGGAGGCACCATTTCAGTCTGGCCATCTGGGGAGTGGGCTGGCTCAGACTGAGCAGGCACAAGTCAGGTGTGGTCTGCCCCTCTCGCCTGGGGGAGGGGCCGGCTCTGGAGCCTGGGGGAGGGGGGGGGGAGCGGGGGGTGTTAGGGGGTCATTCCCATCTGCAGCACCACCAGCACTGTCCTGCCCATGGGTGGACCGTGGCCCCTCCCCCACTCCGCTGCTCACCCCCAAGGGCAGCGCCCTGGGACGCTGCGGCCACTCATAGTGCTGAACTGCTTCACTTATTCACTGACGTGGTGCTTTGGGGCCCTGCTCCCCAGATAAGGCAGCAGGGGACTGGGGACTCCCCTGCCCTTCGCCGGGGCAGCGGAAGGACTGGGTCCCACAGCCAGCTCTGGCTCCAGGTGCACGGGGGTGTCCACTGTCTCCACTGTGAACTTGAATTCATAACTTGGGAATGGGCTGAGGGGCAGGTCACCACTGCTGCTCAGGGGCTGGCACCCCGTCTTTTCCACTGCCCCAGCGGTGCTGGATGGGGCCAAGGGCGGTGGACAAGGGGGAAGGGGCAACCTCCAGGCCTTCCTGTGGAGCCTGAAGCTGAGGAGACGTCCTGGTTGGGAGGGCAACCCCCACCCAGTCAGGTTAGGGGTCAGCGGTCACTGTCCCCGAGGACATCCCTGCCCTTCCCACCAGCCGCCCGGGCCTCCATGACCCCCGCTCCACCATCCCACAGCCTCCAAGAAATCACCCCAAGGAAGAAGGAAGCTGCAGGAACCCCTGGCAGTGGCCGAGGGCCCAGGGAGCCCGCAGGACACAGAGGAGAGCAACCCCTCAGACTGGGAGGAGAGCTAGGCGGCCTCTCCCACCTGCTGGGCACCGGCACCAAGCCAGGCCAGCCACCACGCCTCGGTCCCTGGGTCGGCCAGGCAGACAGGAGCCAAGCAGGAACGCAAAGCAGCCTTCCAGTGGGACTGGTTCACGCGCAGGGCTGCGAGGCCATTCACCTGGGGAGTTGTCCCCGGCCCCACTGCCGCAGCCTCTCCCTGAGTTCGTCCTTGAGGAGAATGGGAACAAGGACTATACATCCTCCCCCGCAGGATGCTTGGACCATTCCCGGCCAGGCCCACCCCAACCCACCCCTCCACCTCTCCCTCACCAGCTAACTTGGGGCCATCTCAGGTGCTCCCTGGTGGGGCCCAGGCGACAGGTACTGGGCAGCCTCTGCGTGGTCCAGCCGAAACAGGTCAGTGCAACCCGCTCAGTCTCCACAGGAGCCACAGGAGCCACTGACCACACCACACCAAGAGGTGTCTGAATGCGTCCGGGAGCCTGGGAAAGGAGAAAGCCTGAGCTATGGCCAGTCTGTGGCAACTTCCAGGGTGACCCCTGTTATCTACCCACCCTGCCCTCTGTACACAGCCCCTCCCCGACAGCAGGCCCCCAGTCACTGGTCCAGCGTTGACCGCTCCACTCGCTGCCCCTCCATTCTCCGCGGGGCAGCCCATCCACAGGGACCGAGGTGTGAGCTTCCTCAGAAGCTGAAGTCCAGGTGTGTGTGTGCACGTGTGTGTGTGCGTGTCCCCACTTCTGAGTCACATTGATTTTTTTCCCCCCAGAATTAAATAAAACCAGACTGTGTGCTATACACCCACCTGCCTTCCAGGCCAGCCACCTCACACACTGCCTACCCTTAGACCAGTGGTTCTCAACCTGTGCGAGACTCCTTTGGGGGTCGAATGAACCTTTCACAGAGGTCGCCCCCCCCCCCCCCCCCCCCCCGCCCCGCACACAGCCAGAGAGAATGCAGCTAAGAAAGCAGGCTTCCCAGAAGCTGATCCCGACCCAGACGCCACTCAGAAACAGGACCAAAGCGTCGGCGGCTGCAGCTTCCGCAGCAGGGACGTGAACTTGCGGCGCAGCGGGGCGCTCAGTCCCGGAGCAGGCCCCGGGAGGCTGCCGGGCACGCGACTCGGCCCTCTCGGGACGCGGCCGGAACTGTCTTTAGGACCCAGGGGAGCCGCCCCCTCGAGCAGGCCGACCCGCCCTCGGCGCCGAGCCAGCCAATGGCCCGGCGGGACGGCGGATCATTTGCATGTGGGCGCGCCGCGGCCAATGGGCAGCGGGCGGGCGGGCGCGCGCGCTCGCGCGGGCGGGCGGGCGGGCGGGCGAGCGGACGGCGGCGGCTCAGTCGGAGGATGGCCGCGGCGGCGGCGGGTGGCGCTCCGGGCCTGGCCCCGGCCGCCCCCGCCTCCCCCGTCGAGGCCGCGACCCCCGGCCCGGCCGCCCGGGCCCCGCCGGCGGCGCTCCGGAAGCGCGGGGACTCGCGGCGCCGCCAGGCCGCGCTCTTCTTCCTCAACAACATCTCGCTGGACGGGCGGCCGCCCAGCCTGGGCCCCGGCGGGGAGAAGCCGCCGGCGCCCGCCGAGGCCCGCGAGCCGCCCGCCGCGCCGCCCGAGCCCGAGCCGGGCGCCCGCCCGCTGCCGCCGCCCCCGCCGCCGCCGCCGCCCCCGCCGCCCGCGCCGCCCGCCGCGCCGGCCAGGGCCGCCCCCCAGGGCCTGCTCAGCCCCACGCAGGTGGCCGCCGGCCTGGCCCTGGACGTGCAGCGCCAGCGGTGAGTGAGGCGACGCGGGCCCCGGGAGGACGGGGACGGGGACGGGACGGGGACGGGGAGGTCACCCCCCACGCCCCCTCCCGCAGCCCGGGCTGGGGGTCAGGGTCGCCTGGGGCCCCACTGCCTGCCGAGGGCCCCATCGGACTCCAGGGCAGGGTCACTCGGGGTCAGACTGTCCGGGACTCGCAGTCGAGGCGCTTCGTCAGCCCAGGAGTTGGGGCTGGGGTGGACAGGCAGGACGTGGGGGTCAGCGTGGCCTGGGCCCCTCAGCCCCCTGGATATGGGCACTGGGGATGCCTCCTCCCAGCCCACTGCCATCGCTGCCCCCGCCCGGGTCCGGGGTCCTCTACCCTTTCCAAAGAAGAACTCCGCTCTCCCCTCCGAGCGTCCAGTGGTTGTCCACCTTCCTGATGCCCTCACCCTTTGACACAGGTCCCCGGGGGTGGGGACCCCCAACCGTCATTTTGCTACCCTGATGAACTGGGCCACCCCTGTGAAAGGGTCGTTGGACACACACCTCCAAAGGGGTCGTGACCCACAGGTTAAGAACCGCTGCACTACACGGAGTTAACCAAAACACCAAACTGTCCCACCCTTGCTGAGACTAACACTCTGCCATGGGAGCAGAAAGCCTCTCTCTCTCTCTCTCTCTCTCTCTCTCTCTCTCTCTCTCTCTCTCTCACGGAGATGCCGGTGATGTCCACCTGCTGACCTTGCAGGGAGCCACTGCCCGCAACCACTATGCCAGGAAGGCCTCCGACGGCACTCTGCTCCCAGATGCAGGGTTCGGGGTGCCCCCCAGCCCTGCCAGCCTGGGCACTGCCCTTCTCAGCTGGCCCAGGTCTGGGCTCCAGGGCCCCTCCCTGCTCAGTAGCCCCGTGCGTGGTCAAGTGAGGGGACCCAGCCTTTGGAGCCCCAGTGCCCAGTCATGCGACTCAGGCTCTGGGGACAGCCCGGAGGTGGCTGGGTGACTGCAGCATCCTCCTCTGTGGTGAGGTGTGGTGTGGGTTTGGCCCACGTGAGGCCTGGTGTGGGGTGGCAGTGGCCCCGGAGACCCCTGCTGTTCCCTCAGGACATGACTGTGCTGATGGCACACAGGAGCAGCCTGGGTGGGTGAGGCGAGGGTCCTTGGCCTGCCCACGCCCACCTACTCCTGACCTCAAAGCTGACAATAGTTGGAGCAGGTTGTCTGGCCAGAGCCCAAAGGTGCCCTCACTCTGCCTGGGCCCATCTAAGCCTGCAGGGCAGCTGTGTGCCAGGTGGGATGCCCAGCCACCGGCCACATAGGGCCTGCCCACCGGGCACAGGCTCAGATGCTGGGGCCCAAGAGCAAATGGTCATTTCACCAGGGCTGTGCGTCCAGTCCCCCTTCCAAGGCCACACCTGCCAACCCCTGTTCCCCAGAGCCTCTGCTCCAGCCGGCTGGGGGCAGACCGCTCAGGGGGCAGCAGGGGGCTGTCAGTATCAGGGCTCTCTCTGGGTCCCAAGCAGGGTGTTGACAGCTAGAGACTGCCCCTCCCTCCCCACCCCCACTGGTGTGGCTGCTGGGGGGGGTGGGCACACTTTGCCCTTGGCTGGGGTCACGTCAAGGCGAGTGGTCTCTCTGACTTGGACGTGAAGGGAAGGCTTCCTATGAGTTGGCGGCTCCCTCAACCAGCGTCCAGGGCTGGGGGACACTGTGTCTGTGATCGCAGGGCTTTCCGCATGCATACTGCACCTGAGAGTTTGTGTGGGCGTAGCCCGTGTTCTCGGCCCAGCAAGCAAGACCCTGCCCCCCAATCCTGGGAGTGGTCCCACTTGCCTTAGGTCAAACAAGACCCCTTTCCATTTGACCTTTGGACTTATGTCAGTGTCCAAGCAGCCAGCTTGGCTGGCCTAGGCCTGTGGTAGCTGTTGTTGGTGTCACAGCCCCCCTGGTGGGGACAGCCCTACCTCTCGGGGTGCCCACCCACGTACCTACACAGAGGAAAGGGACCCTCACCACCCTCCTCACCCGCAGGCAAGGCTGACTTCGGGGGTCCTGGCAGGGCCTGACTCCGGCTTCCTCTCTTTCACTGCTGGGCATTTGTCCACAGCATCGAGGAGGGCGGGTCGCTGCTTGTGGACTTGCTCGAGCCATCAACACGGGACGGTGGCCACTCATTCCGGGTCTCAGGCTCTCCGTTGGGGGAGAAACCATGCTCTTGCCCCACTCTGCTCTCTTCCCCCTCTCCCCACCCCCTCCCTCGCTCTGCCCGTCCATCTCTCTCCCCCTCTCCTTCTCCCTGTCCCTCTGTCCCCCTCGCCCCCTTCAGCAGCCCCTCTCTTTTGCTGGGCCCTGTCTGACTGCCACCCACGAGCACCAGGAGGGACTCTGGGTCCCGTGGTAGCCCAGGTGCAGCCGGAAGTCCCTCCCTCACAAACACAAGTTCCCATGGGACAGGGACATAAAGGTGGGCAGCCAGTGGTGGGATCCCATGCCCCCCCCCCAACACTCAAGAGGCGCCCTGCATATCTCTTATAGGGTGCCGTGATGAGTGTCCATGTAAGGTGCTACAGGGAGGGAGGCGGGCCTGGGTCTGACCTGGACGCTCTCTGTGAGGGGCCCCCACAGTGAGGGGACGCTGCTGCTGCTGGGCCCTGGGCTGGCAGGCTGCAGCAGGACAGGCCAGGGCGCTGCGCCGGGCCAGCCCTGCACCTTCTCGGGGACGTCCCCTGGGTCATTAGCGGAGAAGTAATGAGCCTCCCAGGCTGCTCCCCGCTCAGACTCCCTCGAGGGCCTGGCTCTCTGCTGCTCCGCACGCTGCTGCGGGCCTGCCTGCCCAGCCCAGCTGCCCTCTGCTTCCCCCTCCCCAGCTCCCCCGCAGCCCCTGGCAACCCCCAAGGCCTGTGCCCTCCTTGAAGGCCTCACTTGCTCTGCTCTGTCGGAGGCTGGTAACAGATGGCCGCCCAGCAGGCAGCCGCCACCACCTCATGTAAAGATGGTGAGCTCGCTCCTGACCCAGCCCCTCCTGTCCCCACAGACGGCGCGTCACCTCCCAGCGCTGCTCCCTGGAGCTCCTCGAGGACGTGATGGGCTGTGCCTCCACCCAAAGGTGCCCGCGCCACCACACCCCCAACCCCACCCCTGCCCGGGGCCAAGGGCACCCTGCGGGCAAGCTAATGCCTGTGACCTTGCAGAAGCAAGCATGCGTCGGGCTCCCCGCGACACAAGGGCCTGAAGAAGACGCACTTCATCAAGAACATGCGGCAGTACGACACCAGGAGCAGCAGGTGGCGCTGCCGCGCGGCTCCCGCCCCAGCCCTGCGGGATGAGGCTGCCCATCCTCGCTGACACCCCTGCCCACCCCCCCTCCCGCTCCTGCTGCAGCCTGGCTCCCAGAGTGGAATCGTGGACCCCACAGTGGGCTCAGGCTGGGGCATCCAGGGGAAGGGGGGTGGGTCCTGTAGGGTCAGAGCAGGTTTGCTAACCAGAAGCCCGGCTGCCCACCCAGGGTAGAGCCGGGCACCAGGCTGACTGAGCCCAGTGGGCCTAGCATTGGCACTGAGAGGCCTCTCGGCATCCACCCCGCACGAGACTACCCTGCAGGCTGACGTGGGGACATAGGCACAGTTCCCCCAGCCATACGCTGTGTTACTGCCCCTGCTAAGACTGGGGGCAGGGGTAGGCCAGACAAGGTCGGGTTTTCTTCCCGGCTTCCCCAAAACTTGGGTGCTGAGACAACAGACCTCACCCTGTGTGCCAAGTTGGCCAAGGAAGTACCCTCTGGTGTGCCCTTCCACCCACGCACAGCCAGGCTTGGCATGCCCACCCAAGGGCTTGTCCAGCTCTCTAACGGAGTCCTGCTACCCCCCCCAGGCACACTCCTCACCACCCCACCCCAGGGTTAGGACCCCACACATGCTTACCACCAACCCCTCCTGCCACCAGTCCCCAGGAACAGTCCTCGTGTTGTTTCAGAGTAAGAGGTCACCTGCCTGTCCCTTCTGAAATGCCCTTGCCCCGCCCCTGCCATGCCCACCCCAAACCCACCCCTGCCCCTACCCCCCAGGATTGTGCTGATCTGTGCCA
The DNA here is from genome assembly GCA_004026705.1 of Nesogale talazaci. Classification (NCBI taxonomy): domain Eukaryota; kingdom Metazoa; phylum Chordata; class Mammalia; order Afrosoricida; family Tenrecidae; genus Nesogale; species Nesogale talazaci. The sequence continues at coordinate 24,966 of PVJH01028416.1, forward strand.
AGCGGTCCCTGTGCGCGGCCTTTTCCGTCCTGCCCTATGGAGAGGGCCTGCGGGTCAGGTGAGTGTCCCCTCTGTCCACCCTGCAGGGCCCCGCCTTCCTGTCGCCTGCTTACAGAGAAGGAAGCACTGCTCAGGGGTGGGGAGGGCACTGCATGACCCGGGACATGACTAGTCTCCGGTCAGGAAAACCCCCGGTTCACAGGCCTGCCCAGTGGCGCCTGGCCAGAGGAGGGTCTCTGCCTGCCCTGGGGCAGTGTCCTCACTGGTGTCATGACAGGAAGCGCAAGGAAGGCGCCTCTGGGTACTTTGAGTGACAGGCTCAGTGGGCGGGGTGTGAGGTGGCCACGGGGCGGGGACTGTGCTGGCTCAGTGCCCCTGCAGCCCACCCGCCTCGTGCCTCGCAGTGACCTGAGGGTGGACGGGCAGAAGCAGCGGCACCCATCTGGCGGCGTCTCTGTGGCCTCTGAGATGGTCTTTGAGCTAGAAGGTGTCGAGCTGGGCGCGGATGGAAAGGCAAGCTTCACGGCAGGGCTGGCGCGCCCGGGGGAGGGGTGGGGTGGGGGAGGAGAGGTACTTGTGAGAGGCTGAGGGGCCCAGGAAGCCGCTGCTGCCCCACCCCCAAGGAAGGGCAGAGGTCTCAGCAGCTCCCTGGCCGCCACGTGCTTCCCTGCCCAGGTTGTGTCCTATGCCAAGTTCCTGTACCCCACCAACGCCCTGGTGGCATCCAAGGGTGACAGCCACGGCCCTACAGCCCCGCTGCGAGCCAGTATCCCCCGGGCTCTGCCGGGCTCCAGATACAAGCCTGGCCCCACCAAGTCAGCACCAGCCGGCACAGAGCTAGGTATGCAGCGGGCTTAGGGCAGGGGTGCAGTCAGCCAGGGACGAGGCCGTCCCCCAGTGGAACACCCCCTCCCCGAGTCCAGACTGGGGTCCCTCCGCCTGCCCTTGGCCTCCCCTGGCGGTCCCCGGTGCTTCGTCCCTGGGGAGCTAGGCAGGGCCATCTCTGGTAAGCCCAGGCTGTCCCACTCCAGGGAGTGATCCCAACGATGCCGTCGAGTACAACCCCAACCTCCTGGATGACCCGCAGTGGCCCTGCGGCAAGCACAAGCGGGTCCTCATCTTCGCCTCCTACATGGTGAGCCGGGCACTGCCCCAGGGTGTCCAGCGGGCGGGGCGGGGGGGGAGGGGCTGCAGACAGCCTGCCGTGGCCCCAGGAGGCCGGTTGGAGGACAGCCAGCGCACGCTGCTATTGCAGACCACGGTCATCGAGTACGTGAAGCCTTCAGACCTCAAGAAAGACATGAACGAGACCTTCAGGGAGAAGTTCCCGCACATCAAGCTCACCCTAAGCAAAATCCGCAGGTGAGGCAGCGGGGCAGGGTGTGGCGGGACCCACCGGGGAGCCCAACCTGACGTGTCTGTGCACAGCCTGAAGCGGGAGATGCGCAGCCTGTCTGAGGAGTGCAGCCTGGAACCCGTGGCCGTGGCCATGGCCTACGTGTACTTTGAGAAGCTCGTGCTGCAGGGCAAGCTCACCAAGCAGAACCGCAAGCTGTGCGCAGGCGCCTGCGTGCTGCTGGCCGCCAAGATCAGCAGTGACCTGCGCAAGAGCGAGGTCAAGCAGCTCCTGGACGTGAGTATGCCCCCCGGACCAGCGTGGGGCTCCCCTCGCCCTCGCCCTCGCCCAGGGGCCACTGCACTGGCGGGGCTGACGCCTCTGCTCTCGTCCCCACAGAAGCTGGAAGAGCGATTCCGGTTCAACCGGCGGGACCTGATCGGGTTTGAGTTCACAGTGCTGGTGGCCCTGGAGCTGGCCCTGTACCTGCCCGAAAGCCAAGTGCTACCTCACTACCGGCGCCTGACCCAGCAGTTCTAGTTGCCACGGCCTGAGCCCACCCTGCCCCTCTCCGCCCCTCAGCACCCTCCGCTTTCCATCCCAAGCCACACCTCCTGTTCATGTCTGGGAGTTTCCCGAGCTTATCTCCAACAGGTGGGCTTCCGTTAGTTTCCCTCTGAGCACTGTGGGGCCACGCCAGCATATCCTGGAGGTATGGGGTTCCAGGCCTTCCAGGAAGCCACAGAGTGGAAACATTTGAGAGGGGGACATGGCAGTGGGCCCCCAAAGGCTGACCCCTCCCTCCCAGCCCTCCTCAGCTGCAGGCCAACAAGGCAGATCTGCCTGAGCCTGCTTCTTGCTCCTGGACTTCCGTTCTTCCAAGCATCCCGTCACTGTGAACCCACGTGCTACCAGCCAGCCCCAGGACTTGGAGCAGCCCCTTTGCACCTTATGCAAGACCGCCCACTGCCCTCTGCCCTGGAGACCCGGCACCCACCACCGACTTCACCACCGACGCCGGGGAAGGCCTGCTGCTGCGGGCTCATCGGCCTGTGCATCTTTCTCAAGAGAGAAGAGACAGGCGAAGCCTGCTGAAAGCCTCTTGATACATGACCCAGCGCTGAGAAGGGGCTCTTGCTGCCCCTCCCCGCAGCATGTCAGTGGTCACAAGC
>PVJH01028417.1:0-27367 GCA_004026705.1 Nesogale talazaci
CGAAGGGGTGGAGAACCGCGGCCCTAAAGCTTAATGCTGATCCTCAGCCAGGTGGAAATGCAGGTCAGGCACTGGTGAAGATCCACCCGAAAAACCGCCTCCCCGTGCCCTGGAGATGTCTTCAGTGGGGTTTGCCTGCCCCTGTGAAGACAGCGTGACACCATCCAGCCCTTCGCGGATGTGCAAACCTCGCAGGGAACCGCGCTCCGGGCCCCTCACCTGGGATCCCGCGGCCATGCCCGCCTCCCCGACGTCCCTTTAGCGAAGAGGCGGCGGGGGGGGGGGGGGGGGGGGGGGGGGGGAGGGAGGGAGGAAATCGACGGCAGAGCGTTGTTTTTGTTTGGTTTGGGGGCGTGGCTTAGCAAGTCCCACCCCCGGGGGTCCGCACGCATCACCTGCCGCCGCCTCGCGGAAGCCGAGGACCGCGCAGACGCTGACGCCGCGGGGCGCAAGGCCCGGTCCCTACCCGCGGTGCCAGAGACGGCGCCCCAGAGCGGCCGGGGGCCACGGGGCCTGCAAGGCGCCAGAAGGGCTTCTCGCGCCGCCCCGTGCGTCGTCACTCCTTGGCCCCGGCCTCCCCCGACGTCCCGGTCCCTGCGGAGCGCGCGCGCCGGCCCGGGAAGGTCGCGAGTGGGCCGAGGAGGAGCCGCGCCAGGAAAGACGACCGGGGATGGCACCGGTCCGGCGGAAATGCCGGCGAGGCCCCAGCCGCCGAACTACAGTTCCCAGAATGCTCCGGAGCCGGTGCGCCGCGGGGACGTCCTCCACGGACTACACTTCCCAGGATCCCCCGGAAGGGCCCCGTTCTCCACCTCCTCCTTCCGGAGAGGGGATGATGCCTAAGAAAGGCAATTCTTGGACTGCAGTTGCCACAAGGCCAAAGGGAACAAATCTCAAATGCCACCGAGAGGGATAATGTGGCTTCAATACACCGGGAGCGAATGCTCTATTTGCCTAGACTCTGCAAGGGCTAAGAAACATTCATGCTATGACTGTTTTGTTTGTAGAGGAACATGGATCTAGGACATACAATCTATAGGGAGTTAAAAAGGGAATGTGTTCCTTAGGATAAAGTGACCAGACACCCCGCTTTTGGCGGGACAGTCCCGATTTCACACAATTTTTCCCGCGTCCTGCGGATACCACCCCCCGCCCCCATGGTGTCCCCCTTTATCAATGTTAAAATCTGGTCACTTTACCTTAGGAGGCAGGATGAAACTGGATTAAGGATGGTAATGGTGGGTATAAAGTGATACGAGCTAACCCTGGGAATTTGGGGAAAGGAGTAGGGCTTGAGGGTGGGGTGGGGAAGCTGAGCCCCACAGAAAAGCCATCTTTCCTCATTTAAACATTTTAGAGTATTATTAAGCCCTCATTTAGAAGGCGAGCACACAACATTTTGGACAAGTTAACATATCGTCTAACTTCTCCAAGCAAGAGCTGAGAAAGTTTCCGGAAGTGATGGACATTTTTGTGAACAATTTTATCCTTTCTTGCTTTGTGGCCAAAACTATTGTGCTTAGTACTTAGAAAACTGGTGTGCAGGTGAAACACATTAACAATATAAAGCAAAAATAAATAATTCACTCAAAATATCATCTCTGGTAAAATAGCTAGGTAAAATAGGGTCTCAGAGTGGTGCAAATGGTTTGATACTGGATTATTAATTTAAAGAAATAATTTTATTGGGGCTAGTACAACTCTTAATACAAACCATATATCCATCCATTGGGGCAAGCACATTTGTACATGTGTCACCCTCCTCTTTCTCCAAACATTTGCTTTCTACTTGAGCCCTTGGTATCAGCTCCTCCTTTTCCCCCTCCTTCCCTGCTCCCCTTCCCTCATGAACCCCTGATAATTTATAAATTATTGTTATTTTGTCATGTCTTACACTGTCTAATGTCTCCCTTCACCCACTTTTCTGTTGTCCCCTAAGGAGGAGGTTCTATGTAGATCCTTGTGATTGGTTCCCCCTTTCTACCCCACCTTCCCTCCACCCTCCTGATATGGCCACTCTCACCACTGGTCCTGAGGGGTTCATCTGTCCTCGATTCCCTATGTTTTCAGTTTCTATCTATATCGGATGGATTCTTCATTTAAAAGGTTGTGGGGCCAAACTTGTAAAGCTTTTGCAATTCATTATGCCAGCAGGACACCATACAAAACTAATTTCACTCCCACAATAAAGCAAGCTTGTAAATGTCAGGCCACTGTCCCAAATCAATCCATTTAGAGAAAATGTCAATTTCAGCACAGATGGAAAAGTTTTTCGTTAAAACATGAATAACAATGAGTATCCAGTTATATTGGGCTAAGCCCCGGTGGCGTAATGGTTGAATGTGGGACTGCAGCCCAAGGACTTGACGGTACAAATCCAGCAGTGGCTCTCCAGGAGCAAGGTTGGGTAACTCCCACGACCACCAGAGGGCAGTGATGCAAAAAAAAAAAAAGCACTTATATTAATTTATAGAAACCCTGCATGGAAATCCAGAAACTCAGTAATGCATGGCCAACCAAAGATTAACAAGAAATTCTTTTTATACTTGTAAATGTTACTATATAACCTTGTTCACATTGTTGAAGCTATATTTGGCGGTTTCATCTACAATATCTGATGAGAAAATGTTTCAGTCTGATATCAGCAAAACTGCACAATACAGCAGAGTTCATATTGTTCAACATGGAAATAGCATTAGGGACCTAGGACTGAGCCTCGGTGGCGTAAGCGGTTGAGTGCGGGACTATGGCCCATGGGCTTAGTGGTTCAAATCCAGAGGCGGCTCTCAGGAGCAGCGCTGGGTAGCGCCCACGACCACCAGAGGCAGTGATGCCCACAAAAAAAAAAAGAAAGAAAGAAAGAAAAAAAACCATTAGGGACCTAATCCCAAATAAAAACTCAACTCTCGGCAATACTGGGAGGGTACAGGGAAGGTGGGGTAGAAAGAGAAAATGGATCACAAGGATCTACATATAATCCCCTCCCTGGGGGATGGACAACAGAAAAGTAGGTGAAAAGCGATGTCAGACAGTGTAAGACATGACAAAATCATAATAATTTATAGATTATCAAGTGTTCACGGGGGGGGGAGGTGAAAAATGAGCTGACACCAAGAGCTTAAGTAGAAAGCAAATGTTTTGAGAATGATGATGGCAACAGATGTACAAATGTGCTTGGCATAATGGATGCATGCATGGATGGATTATGATAATAGTTATACGAACCCCCAATAAAATGATTTAAAAAATAAACTCAACTCTCTAACTGAAGGAGTCCATGAGATTAGGTAGATTACAAAGAAGAATTCCAGGGATTGCATTAAAAGTAGACTTGTGCAGCTCCCAATAAAATTATTTTAATAAAAGGAGGGGGAAAGAAGAGCTTATACCAAGGACTCCAGTAGAAAATATTTTGGAAATGAAGATGGCAACATGTGTACAGATATGCTTGATACAAATGATGTATGGAATGTTAGAAGAGCTGTAGGAGTTCCCAATAAAATCATTCGGGGGAAAAAAGTGCATTCTTGTTCCTTTTCCTGAGCTAACTTTCTCTTCCTGTTTCTTCTGGATATCGTTTTCAATATTGCACAATCTGTTCTTCATTCATTTTATAAATGAGTACAGAGCATGCCTACAAAGCACTAGTCAGTGGTACAGCAAAGGCTTGGTCCTGGAGCTTACATTCTAGTGAATACTGGTATTGCTGTGTTCCCCCACAGTCACTTTTGTAAAGAAATGATCAAACTCGATCTTTCTCTTCAGCCCTGGTCTACCTCTTGCATAAGGATCCACGTTCTGACAAAAGTCTTTCCAGTACCACTTAGAATGGGTCTTCACTATGGTTCTTGATCCCAGGGACTTGATGAGTCATTGTGGAAGACCATGACCTTAATGAAACAAATGCTGTCTTTCTGTGAGGGATTGAATTGTTTCCCCAAAGGATTTGATGTCTTGGCTGAGCCCTGATTCTCATTGGTCTGTCAGTGACATGTAGTGCTATAACCATGCCTCGTGCTGTGATCAGACCATCAGGCTAGAGTGGGTTAGAACACCCTGAACTCGGGTCAAGCTTTGATCTGATGTGAGGTGTTTTGCTGGGATGTGTCTTGCATCACTTTTTTAAATTAAAAGATCATTTTATTGGGTGTTCTTATAGCTCTTAGAACAGTCCATACATCAATTGTGTCCAGCGTCTTTGTACATAAGTCGCCATCATCATTTTCTAAACATTGACTTTCTATTTGAGCCCTTGATATCAGCTTCTCTCTTTTTCCCTCCCTCCCATTCTGGTGACCCCTTGATAAATTATAAATTACTATTATTTTCATATCTTACACCGACCCCTCTCTCCCTTTCCCCATAGTTTCTTTTGTCCATCTGTCAGGGGAGCCAGCCCCTAACAAATCATCACAGGCCCCACAGGCACTATTGTCCAGCGATAGTATATAAAGGGTCTAGTAAAGTTGGAGAGAAGAGTAGAGTTTGGAGAGAGAGTCAAATGAAGGATCCAGGCACGTTTCATGATGGCCTGCTCACATCGACCCCGTTTGATCGTCCACGTGGAGATCTAAAGACCAGAGAGGAGCACAAGGGACCCTGAGTGGGGAACGATGACGGGGGTAGAGTGTGCAATTTCTTTCTTTTTAAAAATTTGTTTTATTGGGGGTTCATACAACTCTTCTCATAATCCATCCATCCATCCATTGTATGCAAAGTATATGTGTGCATTTGTTGCCATCATCATTCTCAAAACATTTTCTTTCTACTTAAGCCCTTGGTATTAGCTCCTCATTTTTTCCTCCCGTTTCTGCTTCTTCCTCCCTCATGAACCCTTGACAGTTTATAAATTATTATTATTTTGTCATGTCAGACACTGTTCGATGTCTCCCTTCACCCACTCCCTCCACCCTCTCGATACCGTCACTCTCACCACTGGTCCTACAGGGCTCGTCTGTCTTGGATTCCCATTGTTTCCGGTTCCTTTTTGTATCAGTGTACACCCTCTGGTCTAGCTGTATTTGTAAGATAGAATTGGGATCATGGTAGTGGGGGGCAGCATTTAAGAACTAGAGGAAAGTTGTGTGTTTAATCGTTGATATACTGTACCCTGACTGTCTTGCCTCTTTCCCGTTACCCTTCTGTAAACGGATGTCCTGTGACCTACAGATGGGCTTTGGGTCCCCAATCCATACTTCCTCTCATTTATAATGATATATATTTTCAGTTCTTTGATGCCTGATACCTGATCCCTTTGACACCTCATGGTCACACAGGCTGGTGTGCTTCTTCCATGTGGGCTTGTTGCTTCTGAACTAGATGGCCACTTGCTTACTTTCAAGCCTTTAAGAATGCAGACTCTATATCTTTTGATAGCCGGGCACCATCAACTTGCTTCACCACTTTTGCTTATGCACACATTTGTCTTCAGCAATAGTGTCGGGAAGGTGAGCATCATGGAATGCCAATTTAATAGAACAAAGTGTTCTTGCATCGAGAAAGTACTTGAGTGGAGGCCCAATGTCCATCTGAGAGCAATTTATTTCTAACCAAGGCTTATATATCTTTTGGGGGCATGCCAGTCCCCTGATTACAGGTAAAGACATATGCCACAGGAAGGGTTGAGCTATAGGTAATACAGGAATGAAAGGGGGTGATCTAGACATATACATGAAATAGGAAGGGGAGGGATTGGAGGGACACATGTGACAAGATGGTTGGATCCTTGATTCAGGGTGGCAGCCTAATTTTGGATGTCACTGAGCAGGTTTGACCACTTCTCTGGCTCTCCATAGAAGCAATTATTATTCTTATCAGTAGGGTGTGAGCCCCACCTACAGAGGACCAGACAGTAGTCTGATGGCCGATTGCCTTCAGAAGAATATCTCAAAATATCTGACCTCTCACCGTGTGCTGGTGAACAGCCTCTAAGGTTTGGCATATCTCTGAGATAGACAAAGCTGGGGAAAAGTCTTTTTATATCCCACATTAAGAATGAAGGGGTAAACACATTGAGCGGCTGCACTTTGAGGGGCGCTTTAGGAGTCACCACCATGTAAGAAGACATCAAGACCAAAATCAAGAACTACCGAACTGCACCTTTTGACAGCCGCTTCCCCAACCAGAACCAAACCAGGAACTGCTGGCAGAACTACTTGGACTTCCACTGCTGTGAGAAGGCGATGAATGCCAAAGGAGGTGATGTCTCCGTGTGTCAGTGGTATCAGTGTGTGTACAAGTCTCTCTGCCCCCTCTCCTGGGTGTCTGCCTGGGATGACTGCCGGGCAGAAGGCACATTTCCTGGGAAGATCTGAATCAGTCCTCACTTCTCTCCTGGGATCCTGACTCCTGGCTTAACTAATAATAAAAACTCAATTGAAAACGTGTAAAAAAAAAAAAAGAATGAAGGGGTGGAGTTTAGCCTGTCAAACAGGTGGCAGCCTGATGACCTCATTTGGAGATGCAATAGAGATAAATAGCTCACCAAAGGCCAGAGACACTCGCTGCTTCATCTTCCTGCTGACAAGACACAGGGAGCTACACTGGAGTCCTGGAGCTGGAGGAGTCACTGGGAGACCCTTGCCAGAGCTGAGATTTGTCTCCTGCCCCTGGATCCACAAGACTTTCCACCCACTGGCCTGTGACCTTCATGCATTCAGCATGATTTCATTACTGCGTGAGTTTAAAGAGGAATTTATGGACTAATTTTGGAATAGGAGCCTTGTCACCATATAGCCCTTATGACAGCCCCCTCTTGTGACATGTCCTGACCAGTGGCAGTAGGACTCATATGTTCCCCTCTAAGATTATTTAAGAGGGAAAAATTAATGTTTGCCACTCACACTCCTGCCTCCCTCCTGCACCTGAGCTCTGGACACTCTTGGCCCCACTCCCTCATTTAATCCCCTCTCCTACCTCTCTCCACACGGACCACCAAGCGGGGTGGAGGTGAGCATGTTACCTTGATGTGAAATGTGTCTAACCCTTATTATTTCTCTGTCATGATCTCTATATCCTTATTATAATAAATAATAATTATCGCTGTACAACTGCCTATTGAACCTGTGATGTCTGTATCAGAAGCTGGCCACTTCTGATATGGTGTTCCATTTTAGAGATTGCCATCCACGAGATGGCACAAAAAGTGTGTATGAATTGCTGAATGGAAAACGGATCCGTTCTGTAAGTCTTCACTCAATTGACCATGAAGTTGAAAAGTACATTATGTCAAGGTACTCACAAAAGGACTGACATTGCATGACTCCACTTGTACGAAAATTCTAGAATTGGCAAAGATACACAGACCAACATTTCATAGTGGTTATGAGGGACAGGAAAGTGTTATTGTTTAGGGGGCACTAAGTTTCTTTTTGGGGGGGGGGCATCACTGCCCTCTGGTGGGAGTAGGAGGGCCACTAAGTTTCTATGAAAGGTGATGGAGGCATGATTGTACCTGATGTCACTGAATTCTACATGTACAGCAAATGATATTATATTGATCCCCCCAAATGAACTACTTTGAAATGTACAATTCAGCATGAACACATCCATAATGTTTATGTTACAAGAATATATCTAAATGGGGTGTGGGGGGGTCCTCTGATGAATACTTAAATCCACTTAAATGCTGAATGACATCATTGATGTGGTATCCCATCTTTTCAGTGTTTCCTCTGGATTCCTACCATGTGATTTCCAGTTCATAGGTACACATATTAAACACCCGATGCATACTCCTTTCAAAAAACCTTGCCTTGACTTTCACCAACAGGGGGAAGTATGCAAATGCCAATATTGCCCACACAATGATTTTCTCACAGGCGTGGGGCAAAATAGGAGTGGAAACTTGGCAAAGTCAGTCTTTTAAATGTAGAATAGCGAATACTTGAGTATTGATAAAAGAAACACTACTGGTGGCATTGTGGTTAAGCACTGGGCTAGCCAAAGGTCAACAGTTTGAAACCACCAACAGCTCCACAGGAGAAAAATGAGGCTTTCTGCTCCCATATTGTCCCAGAAACCCACAGGGGACAATTCTACCCTGTCCAATAGGGTCGCTCTGAGTCAGAATTGAGTCAGTGGTAGGGATTCCATTAGTATTTTTCAAATACTAATCAAGACGCAGTGCCTGGATAAAAATTTAAGGGAATTTGAAACGAATGAATCTCCGCATAACTCTTGTCATTAATAACACTAGTTCTAGACTTTTTATTTAAAGCCCTAGAACAAAACACTTCCTTGTAAACAACACATTTGATTCTATACACTGTCCTTTTATTTCAAGGTTAACAAAAACTCTGTCTGCACTCAGGAAAATTACAGAAAACTGGAATTATACAGTGTACAACTGATGGGAGCAAGAAAGAGAAGCCCAAGTTAAAAGCAGAAAGGCTGAAGGACAGGAACCAACTGCAATATGGATGCCAATTTTTTTTACCTTTCAAAAAAATTGCATTGCAATATTTGTTTCTAGGAACTGTATGTCACCAGTGTCCTCTTCCGGATACAACGTTCAAATATTGAACATTTTCATCTTTCCATACACTTATCAAGACAGTGTGAAGGGATGATGGTTCTGTGGTAGGGTCCTCACTTTCCATACCTGAAACCTGTGCTTGATTCCTGGACCAGGTAACCTTTGTGCAACCACTATCCATCAGTGGCGAGTGGATGTTGCCATGGTATCAAATGGGTTTCAAAGGAGCTTCCAGAGTAAGACAGACTAGAAAGAGAGGTTAACCATCTGCTACTGCAAATCAATCACTGAAATACACAGATCACAACAGAACGCTGCCTGGTCTGTTGTGCATGAGGATAGTGTGCCTGACTTCAGGGTCAACAAGAGGCAGTTCACAGTTGAGTAGGAGTCGTGTTACTCAGTGAGGTTCAGTAGATTCACTATAAAGTAACAAAGTCCCTGCCCTCATGGAGTTTACGTCATAGTGGACATTGGTTTTGACATGTTCATCATTGTAGTTTTGGAAAGATATGATCAAGTCTGTACTCTTTCTAGGTCTTTGCACCTGAGAGGTATGTATTAAATGTCAAGGCTTGGAGAGAACCCACACGGCATGACTTACAAGGGTTCTGCTGGGTTGTGTCTTGAATACTATAGCAAAAACACTAAAAAAAAGCAATGTCTTGCCTCAGACGATGTGTACAAGAATTCAGATTGCATGTGAGTTTTTTACAAACCATCGTTTTATGGAACTTCCGAAGAAGTTTATAAAACATGCGACCCCAGGGTCCTAAGTAGAAGGAGGATGTTTCAAGAATGATGATTTCAACAAATGTGCAAATGTGGCCTAAATACAATTGATGTGTGTATTGATTGTGATAAGAGTTGTATGAGCCCCCGATAAAATGATTTTTAAAAAAACGTGAAAACGTGCCACCACCCGCTTCTTTGATGTTTTCTCAGCTTCAAGCTAATGCCATTTTATATTTGTAAGGTTTCTCTCCTGTGTAAACTTTTTGAAGACTCATGGAAGACCACCTTCGTGCACACATATTTGTATGGCTTCTCTCCTGTGGGAGCCTTCTGATGACTGTCAAGTCTGTAGGCCCACGGTAATTTCTAACCAAATTCTTTTTCCCACCCCACTATTTACATTTGAATGGCTTTTCTCCAATGTGGATTTTCTGATGACTCAAAAGATAAGAAGACTGAGTGAAGCCCTTTCCACACTCCTCACAACGGTAGGGTTTCTCTCCTGTATGGACCCTCTTATGGATATAAAGTTTTGAGCGAAAACTGAAACCCTTCCCACAGTGCTCACATCTGTACGGCTGTTCTCCCTTGTGGGTTTTGCAATGATTAATAAACGACGATCTAAAGTGAAAGTTCTTACCACACGCATCACATTTAAATGTTTTTTCCCCAGTGTGTACTCTCTGATGTTCTCGAAAACGTGAAGCCCGAATGAAGGCCCGGCCACACTCCTCACAACGATAGGGTTTCTCTCCTGTGTGGATTCTACAATGAATTTTATGATCTCCTCTCCGACTGAAGCCTTTACCACACACTTCACATTGATAGGGTTTGTCGTCCGTGTGACCAATCAGGTGAAACTCATAGTAGTATTTAGTCATAAAGCTCTTCCCACACTCCTCACACCCGTACGGTTTCTGTTTGGCATGGATTCCCTGATGGGATTGTAGGTGTGACTTCTGAACAAAGCACTTCCCACATTCTTCACACTTGAATGGTTTCTCTCCACTGTGGCCTCTCCGATAGATAAGGAGATGCGAGGCCTGATTGAAGCTCTTCCCACACTCCTCACACTTGTAGGGTTTCTCTCCTGGATGAAGCAGATAATGGGTATTAAGTGCTGACCGACGGTGGAAGTTCTCACCACATGCATTGCATTTGAAACGTTTCTTCCCACTGTTGATTTTCTTACGTTCCCGAAGATATGAAGTACAGATACAGCCCCTTTGACATCTCTCGAGCTTACAAGGTTTCTCTTGGGTGTGGACTTGGCAATGAACATGGAGTGCTGGTAGATGGCTGAAGGTCTCCCCACATTCTGCACATATGTGTTTCTCTACGATGTGAACTTTCTGATGAGTTTTCAGGTGTGAGCTCTGACGGAATTCTTTCCCACAGTCATCACACTTATAGATTATCCTTTTCGTGTGGACTCGCTGATGAATATGAAGAATGGAGATATAACGGAAGCTTTTTCCACACTCACTACATCTGTGAGACTTCTCTCCTGAGTGTGACTGTTGATGAAGCTCAAAGCTGGAGAAATCACTGAAGGTTTTGGTGCACTCGTTACACCGGTAAGGCTTCTCTTTTGTGTGAATAATAGGTGGTCTTGCTTGAACCTGCAAATCATCCTGTGTGTGGAACCAAGAACGATTTGTCACGGAGTCTTGGTATCTGGTTAAGACAGTTGTAATCTGTTGCCAGATTTGCCAGCAGGAAACCTCTTCATGTGGTTGTGCTTCTGGAACAGTTTCCAACTCACATTGGCTCTTGTTTCCTGGAAGGGCAGAGAATTCAGAGATCTGGTCAACTAAAAGCTTTGTTTGGTTAGATTTCATAATTTCACATTTAAGGCAAAGCCTGATGAACCAGGCATGATTCTGATTTTAAGGAAACATAGTTGATTCTGATCTTTTCTAAGTTCTCCAGTGCAGATGGATAACACAGTAAGTTGCTAACCAAAACATAGGAAAGTCAAGTTCATTCCAATGATATTCAGAAGAAAGAGCTGGTGGTCTATTTTGGTGAAATCACTGTCCTAATATACACGCGGCCAACCAGGAGTCACATTCAACTGAATGACAACTAGTTAGTCTATTACGTCCTCTCATATAAAAACCTATAGAAACCAACAGGTTTCCATTCCATAAGGATGAACAAGAATCATTACATCAAGTCTACTATGGAAGGTACAAATTAGAAATCAAATACTTGACTTAAAAAAACCCAACAGACAATGACATACAGACAATAATAGAATGTTGTTTTTATTCAGTTACATTGTATTAAACCTTGGATAATAAGTTATGTAACTAGTAAATTGTGAGAATGCCTATCACCCACTTTAATTCATAATGAAAGAATGGTTTCAGAACTATATGCCATTTAAGTTTAATAGTAAAAGACTGAATAATAGTAACAATGTATTACAAAATTTTCAGAAATAAAGGATGGTCTAGTGGACATTTGTTTCTTTTTCTCTGTGACAGTTTCAAGTTAACAGTTTTAAAGTATGAACTTTTAAAAAGAAGAGAAATTGAGCACAATAATCTGTCATGAAATTTTGAGACCCATAGAGCAAAACTTAATAAATGAGGAAGTTATGCCAATAAAATATGAATAAGTGAGATTTTTTTCTTTTTTGGGGGGGCATCACTTCCCTCTGGTGGTGGGAGTAGAGGCCCAGCCTTTGCTCCGTGGAGCTGGAATCGAACCTCCATCCCAGTGGGCCCCAGTCCCATGCACAACCACTACACCACCAGGGCTCAGCCCAATATGTGAGATTTTTTTCTCACTTTTTCAACCTGTTTGCTCAGCACCCAGTTTGCCTGGGGTTTAAAAGGATATTCTTTTGTCCCACTTAAGTAAGTGAGAATTCTACAGATGGAAAATAACACAATACAAGGGGCTGCAGAAAGCTTGTTGGAAATGGAATCAAGAGATAATGACATTTTTCCTTATATTTTTTGAAGTCTTCTCAAATAAATATTTGAGTGTATGTTACACATTGTAAATCTAAAACACCTAAAAATACTTATTTCTATATTGTCATGCATTGAATTAAGTCCCCCGAAGAGATATGCTGATGTCCTAATGCCTGCTACCTCTGAAAAGGTCTTTTCTTCAATCTTGTATTTTGGTAAAAGTTTACACAAAGCCATTGTATTCCCATTTCAGAGTTTATATGACAAATGCTCAGTGATTTTTTTTTGTACTGTATCAGCATTATCATTCAAGAGTACCTGTGGACATTACGTAATCTGGTGTCAATTTAGGACTTGAGAGGATTAAGAGCAAATGGGTAGAGTCTAGTCTATCAATTGGACCCTAACTAATGAGGCCTCTGTGTGGGCGTGGTCTTCTCCTGAGAATTCTGGGAAATCTGGTGTTTCCTCCAGGAGGAAGTTCAGGAGGCAGGAGTCACACAGAGATGCTCACTTCCTTGGACATTCTCTATTGACAAGGCTCACTCCGAGAGACGCTCGACTGACAAGACACATGGCACTAGGTCCTGGAAGCTGGAGAAGCCACATGGACCTACCCTGATGCAACCAGAATCCCGATCCTGGAGAAGCCACATGGAGACCCCTACTGAGATGCTTCTAATGCCACTGGATCCACAAGACTTCCCACTTCCTGGCCCGTGATCTTCCAGTATTTGGCATCATTGCATGTGTTTCATGAGTCAAAAGAGGGATTTATAGATTGGTATCGGACATATGGGCTAATATTGGACTTATGGATTTCATCTGGCTGGGATGTTTTCTCAATATTCATCTACCCTTGTATATAAACATCTGACTTCTACACATATGCATGTTTATGAATTTGTTTCTCGTGTCTACCCAGACTGATAGTTTCAAGTGATGCAATAAGTCTGGACTTCCTTTAGAATTTGCGTTCTGTTCCACATTTTCCTTCTGTTCTATCAGGGTCCATCTATAGTGGTCAACAGTAATAGCCAGGCATCATCTAATTCTTCTGGCCTTAGGGCTGATGAGTCTGAGGCCATGGTTCATGTAGAC
Source organism: Nesogale talazaci (assembly GCA_004026705.1). Classification (NCBI taxonomy): domain Eukaryota; kingdom Metazoa; phylum Chordata; class Mammalia; order Afrosoricida; family Tenrecidae; genus Nesogale; species Nesogale talazaci. The sequence goes on from PVJH01028417.1 coordinate 13,240, forward strand.
CAGTTTCTTCTCTGCGACTTTGGTTTTCTTCTTTCATTTTTATTCCTGTGAGCAGAGACGAGCAGTTGTCTCTTAGATGGCTGCTGGAACTCACCTCCCTGGAACAAAGAACATGAACTTTGTGAACTAGATGAGGGGGCTTCACAAATTTGGGAGGGGGGGGAGTTCAATGAGCTCTTAATTCCATTTTCCCACCAACTCTTTCAAGTCCCCTCCTATGACTCCAATGGACTGATTTGTCTCCCGAGACAAAGGTCTTAAAACTTTACACAGAGAAACTCCATATTGCAAGGTGTTTGGTTATACCTAAGTACTGTAATTGTGTCTTCTTTGGATATATGTGTGCACGTATGCTTCTCTACACACAGGTACACACCCGTGTCTACCATACATTGATAAGCTACACATAATCATGTGGCTAGATGCACGTTTTTCAATTATGGCTGGTGAACAGGTCCTCGTTTAAAAACCATCTCTTAAGGTATTCTAAATTAACAGGAGGTTGTGCTGAAGAAGGGAGGGTCCTAATTCAATGTGAGTAATGCCCTTTAAAATATAAGAGACAGAGAGGAAAGACAGTCATGTGAGATGAAATCTCAAGTCAAAGAACATCTGGGGTTACAAAAAACCAGGAGAGACAAGGACCTATCTTCCCTGGGATACTCAGAAAGGAGCATACAGCTCAACTCACATGCTGTTGTGGATGTCTAGGCCTAAGGACTATGACATAATTGTGGGATATAAAAAGACTTTTCTCCAGCTTTGTCTCCTCCAAATACATGTCTGACCTAAGAGGCTGTTTGCCAGCACATGGCGAGATGTCAGATACTTAGAGATATTCTCCCTGTAGGCATTCAGCCATCCAGAGCAATCACTATTGTTTCTCCCACTCTAGGTGGGGCTCACTCTCAACTGTTAAGGACAGTGGACTTTTTCCCCTGAAAGCTTAGACTAAATCAAAGACAATCAAAGTTAGGGCGCCACCATGAATCTAGGATCTGCCCATCTTGTCATATGAGTAACCACTAATCCCTCCCCTTTCCTATTCATGCACAACCCTAGATCATCCCCCTTTCATGACTGTATTACCTATAGCACAATCCCTTCCTATGATGTGTGTCTTTACCTGTAATCAGGGGGCTTGCACACCCCCAAAGATATATAAGCCTTGGTTAGATAGAAATTACCCTTTCTTTCTTGCCCTTCCCACCTTCTACATCCCCAGATGGACCACCAAGCAGGGCTGGGGTGAGAATGCTACTATGAAATGTGTCTGACTCCTGCATTTTACTTTCGTTCCTATCTCTTATTCTCCATGCCTTTATTGTAATCTTTATATCTTATCACGGTACAAGTGCGCCTGCTGGACCAGTGATGACTTGTTAGGGGCTGGCTCCCCTGGCAACGATAAACTTCCATCCTTCTCAGTCACTCAGTGTGTGGTATTTTGTTATGGGAGTCCTAGAAAACAAATGCATGCATGTTCATGGTATTGTCATAAATTCTACAAACATGGACAAGGAGGTACACGCGTGCACACACACACACACACACACGAACAAAGCTCCACCGGGTGCGTTTTTCCCAGGAGGCGAACATCCATCCAGCAATTCTGAGTCAGTGCACACAGTGGTGTCACCTGGGAAGGTTCTCTCTGGTCACAGTGAATTTTTTCATAAAAGCAGTTTTGCTCAAACCTCATTTGTATGCGATTGATAACCGATCGAAGAGAACAGCGTGTGACTGTGAAATTTTGTTTTCTGTTCTGGAAAAATGCTGTAGTAACTGTGGTGATGTTGAACACGGCGTACCAGGACAGCGTTAAGGAAAAACTAAAGTGGATGAGTGGTTTTCTTTCTTTCTCTCTCTCTCTTTTTTTTTTTCAGATTGCAAACGCAGTCCCCCACCACCACAAATTACGTAGTTAAGTTTCCCACATTTGGGGAAATCGAAGGGGTCAGCACATTGGGAGTGTGATGGATAAGCCCCGCCCTGGGAAAACCACCTTTGTGATTATGGTATCTCCCCTGCCAAGTAGGTATGGTTTTCTTGTAAAAAAAAAAAAAAAAGGCCATTGATGATGAACCTTGTTCTGGACGTCTGTTAACTTCCCAAATGGTGATTATATCAATAAAATTCATGCACTTATGCTCGAAGATTGATGATGGATCACTGAAAAGATGGGAAGGTTATTGGGACTATCTTGGAGTTCAGTTCAGCAAATTTTAATGGAAGATTTGGGAATGAGAAGGGTCGCTGTGAAATTTGTGCCCTGCGTTCTGAATGAACAGGAAAAAGAGGGAGTGTAAAGAGCATTTTCGAAGTGACTCAGACTTTTTTTCCCAATGTCATTACTGGGGATGAAACATGGTGCTCTTCTTCCAACCCCTAAAGCAAACATCAATCAAGCCAGCGGAAGACACCATCATTACCTTGCCCCCAAAAGCTTGTCAGGTGAAATCAAAGCTCAAGATGGTGCTCATTTGTTTTTTAATGCGAAGGGGATGGTGTCATTGGAGTTCATTCCTCTGTTAATCAGGTCAGACTTTTTTTGGGGGGATGGGGGTATCACTGCCCTCTGGTGGTAGGAGTAGGAGGCCCAGCCTTGCTCCTGCAGAGATGCTGCTGGATTTGAACCTCCATCCCAGTGGGCCACAGTCCTGCGCACAACCACTACGCCACCGGGGCTCAGCCCTAATCAGGTCAGACTTTTAAGCAAGCTTTCTATTCAAAGAAAAGGTTGTGCTTACAGTGTGTGACCAAAATGGCCTGATGTGTGGCAGGCCATGGACTGTTTTTGCCACTATGACAATGCACCTGCTCAAGCAGCATCTCGGTGCGTCAGTTTGGGCCCCAAATCAGCAGGTCTCTCTTGCCCCCCACACTTTTCTCAGCTCACCTAAGAGGAACATGGAAGGACAGTGATGGACACATAGCAGAGATGAAGAAAAAAAAACACAACCCAAAACAAAGGAGTTGCCGTCAGCCACCCAAGCAGATGAGTTTTAAAAATCTTTCCAAAAATGGAATCACAGATTTGACAAATGTATTAAGTGTAATGGTGAGTACTCTGAAAGAGATAAGTTTGTCAAAAAAAATTTTTTAATACACTGCTCTGAAAAAAAATCGTGGTTTTTTTTTGACAAGGGGGTCTGCCCCCTTGTATAAAATACATAAAATGTATTTCTTAATAAAAATTAAAATAGGTAACTTTTTTATTACCTATTATCATATTTTGACCTCTCTAAAATAATTTGGGAGACATCTTTCTATTCCACAAGTATTTTTTTTAATATTTTTTTGGGGGGGGGCATCATTGCCCTCTGGTGATCGTGGGAGCTACCCAGCGCTACTCCTGAGTGCCGCCGCTGGATTTGAACCGCCAAGCCCGTGGGCCGCAGTCCCGCACTCAACCACTGACGCCACTGGAGTTTAGTCCTGGAAGACATCTTTCTAAAACTATTTACATCTATTTGCACTTGTTCACAAATTTATACAAAAAAAACCTATGTGTATTTGGAGGTGATTTTCCTAGTACCGTTCTGAAATAAAGATTAAATACTGCCCTCGAGGAAATTTTGAAGAGAAGAGAAACTCACTTTCTTCCTTGCAGGAATAGTCAACGAATAGCTAGTTGCATCTTATTTTGGGCGGGGAGGGAGCATCACTGCCCTCTGGTGGTCGTGGGAGCTACCCAGCCTTGCTCCTGGAGAGCTGCTGCTAGATTTGAACCGCCAAGCCCGTGGGCCGCAGTCCCGCACTCAACCACTTATGCCATCGGGGCTCAGCCCAGCTGCCTCTTATTTTAGCTACCACAGGGAACAGAGAGCATCGGGTACCGTAGTGGTTATGGGCTTGGCTGTCAACCACCCTCTGAGCCGTTCAAACTCACCAGCTGTTCTGAGAGAGAAAGGTGAAGTTATGACACCTGGCAAAGGGTTAGGGTGTTGGACAACCCCATGGGCAGTGCCACTCTGAGGTATCGGGTCACGGTGAGTCAGCGTGAACTTGATAGCAGTGAACTTGAGAGAGCCATCCGTCGTGGGTCATTTTATTGGGAAATGTTGCCAGGGTTGCGAGGAGTGAGTGAAGCTGCCATGGCAGAAACCTTATCTCGGGCAGACTAAAACAAGATTTATAACAGCTCCTTCTGGTAAGTTTCTGCCATGAGGTGGAAGGGGACAGAAGGCTGAAGTGAAAGCACCCATGGTCTGAAGCCTAATTCAGAGCTCCTGAGAGAAGAGAGAAAAAAAAGCGATGAAGTGGAAGCTGATCCCTCATGAAAGAGACAGACCAGGAGAAGGAAAATATGGCGTTGAGCAACGACACGAACCTCAGTTTACCATTTCCATGTGCATTTAAGTCAAGGCAGAAGGGCTTTTTCAAGGAAAGAGTCTGGTGTGCAAAAGGCACCAGAAACCAGTTCTGTTGGGAAGCTGGATGTTCCTGAGAATCAGATCAAAGGTGGCTAAGAGTCACAGGCGTGAGAAGGACTCATGTACCAATGTCTTTTGGATGCTTTCAACTGTTTATTTGAAAGTACTTGGAAACACTTGGGAAGGAGGAGACACTGGCCTGGCCTTTCCCCATCGTTTCTTTTCAAATGGAAGACTGACCTCATTGGTAAGATGTGACATGCATATGATAACCTGTAATATAGACCAAACAGAAACACGGTAGAAATAATCAGGGTCCCATCACCAGCGGGAAAGGCATCACCATAGCCAAAGTCTTTTAACGCTATCTGTGTTCAGCTGCACAGAAGTGAAGTGTTTCCACTGGTTAGGACAAGATAGGAGTTGGGCTTCTTTCTACGGCTCATGCTCCAGAAGATTGAGAGGGATGGTTCAGGAGGTTACCAAGTCCTGGCTGAAACACAGTGATCCCACAGGAAGACAAGTGCCAGAAATATCAAGGTGGAGAGTTAAATATCACAAGGGAAGTGTCTCTATCATGGTAGGTCCTGTACCTGATGACATTTAAGGTATTTAAGAGGCTGTCATTTTCAAACAGCAAATGTGAGATGGTAGCAGGAGTCTGGGTGAGAACACATCCCTAGGGAGAGGGTCGTTTCCTGATTCTAGATTTTAATGCTCACAGGTTGGAAAAAAAACAACAACAACAGGTCTTCAAAAAGAGGAAAGGAGAATGAATCCTTCCACTTCATCCCTTCATCACTCACTACCAGTTAGTTGATTCCAAATCTTAGGGACTCTGTAGGACAGGGTCGAACCACCCCTGTGTCTGTCCCACGGACTGTAAATCTGTGCCGGAGTAGAAAAATTCTTCTTTCTCCTGTGGAATGGCAGGTGATTTCCAACTGCTAACCTTGTGATTAACAGCCAAATGGGGAACTGTTGGTCTGGGTTGACGAGAGAAACAAAATGATAGATACTCATAGGTGTATAAGAAAGAGCCTTACATAAAGTAATTGCATATTAAGAAAACATCCCAGCCTGGTACACACCAAATCCCTAAGTCTAATATTGGCCCAGATGTCTGATATCAGTCCATAAATTCCTCTTCAGATTCACACAACACATGCAATGAGGCCGAATGCAGGAAGATCATAGGCCAGTGGGTGGGAAGTCTTGTGGGTCCAGTGGTGGTGGGAGCATCTGGCATGGGTCTCCATGTGGCTCCGGGGCTCTGGCTCCTTCAGTGTAACTCCATGTGGCTTGTCAATAGTAAATAGGAAGACTGTGAGGAAGAGAGAATTTGCAGAATCTTCAGGAGAAGGCCGTGCCCACACACAGACTCCATTAGCTATGACCTGACTAATAGGCTAGACTCCACTCCTCCACTCAAGCTGACAGAAGATTATGTAACTGCCATAGGAACCCACTCTGATATCAAGGTTCTTTAGCATTTGTTTATTGGGCAATTTGTAGAAAATAAAGATAGAGCTATAGACACAATGGTTCTGGGTCTCAGATGATCCAAACTAATAACATTCAAGGACACTGACTCACATGACTTGTGTTACTCCCATTCTAAATCTGCCCACCCATTCTCCACCACCCATTGCTACCCCTACCGCACCCCAACACTGGGAAGGCAAAGCTCAGGGTTAGTGATGTGGATGTGCATTTTACAAGAGCGAATAAGCTGCAGTTGTCAAATCTTTTGAGATAAGGGGAGCTTGCTTGGTTCTTCTCTGAGATGCCAGAAAAGAGATCTCTCTTTTGCTCTTTCTAACCCCTATTCTGGGAGCTGCCACAGAAGTCGACAGAAGTGCATCACTAAGAAAAAAAGGATTTCTTCCTAGAAATGATTATGTTCTCCTACTGAGGACTGCAGCAAGGCCACAGGGAAGAGATGCTAGCCAGTTTAGTTACACAATGTTTCCAAGTCTCTCTGGGATTGTTCGCTCACACACTCACTCCACAGGCACCATAGAAATCAGGATGTGGCTAGGTCTTCATCAGAAGACACAGAGCTGTCCACAACACTCCTCCTTCATGCCAGTTGGTGCCTCACCAATGACCTCTGTGACTCAGGGAACCGCTGGGTTCTCCATGCACAGATACATTCACTCACTCACTGTACAGACACTACACAGCTATGCGGACAATGCTAGGCCCTAAGGAAACAACAACAAACATAAAAGCAGCCTCACCTCGGAGATTCCACTACAGTGCAGAGAAGGAAAGAGCAAGCAATTAACAATCCATGGGGGGGCACCCCCAAAAAAGATCAGATCTCCCCCCAAAAGCTAAGTATTTACATCTTTTTTACAAAACAACCTTATCGCCTTCAAAGTATTCTCCATTATACTAAATACATTTGTCATATCAGTATTCCGTTCTCAAAAACATTTTTCAAATTCGTCTGTTTGGATGGCAGACAGTACCTCCCCATTTTGTTCTTCACCTCTTCTACGTGGTCAAATCCCTGTCCTTTCATGTTCCTCTTCACTTGCGGAAACAAAAAGCAGTTGCATGGAGCAGTTAGGTGAGTCAGGTGTGTGGGACACAAAAGGCATGCTGTTTTTTGCCAAAAAATGGTGCACTGGGAGGGCTGCTTGAGCAGGTGTGTTGTCATAGTGGTAAAACCAGTTCCCTATCTGCCACAAGTCAGGTCTTTTTGTTGCGCCCTGTTATGCAGTCTTTTCAGAAACTCTAAATAAGAAGCTTGGTTAACAGTCTGAACTGGTGAAATGAATGCCAAATGCACAAGTAGACGTTTTAGTCCATTTGGGAAGCTGATGGACGTCCAGAACAAGGTTTATCATCAATCAACATTTCGCTTTTTTTTAAACAAGAAAACCACTTGCGTACTTGAGTTTTTCCCATAGTGCTATCCGGGTAAGCTTGTGTTTAGCATCACCACAGTTTATGTGACATTTTTTCCCAAGCAAGAAACAAAATTTCGCAGCCACAAAATGAGGGTCTAGCGAAACTGCTTTTACAAAAAAAAAAAAAAATTCACTGTGACCAGAGAGAACCTTCCCAGGTGATGCCACTGGATGCACTAACTCAGAGAAAGTTAATTGAGGCTTGCCTGGTGGGGAAAATGTGTATGTAATATGAAAGCACTGCCCAGCTGAGCGTTTTTCCATTTTGTGGCGGGAGAGGGGGTGGTACTCCACATGTGACACAACATAGGCAGGGGGAGGGAGGAAACAGAAAGTGGACTATCAGAAAGGCAGACAAGGCTTCTCTCGTGATATTAAAACCAAGCAGAGAAGGAAACTGAGCCAGGGTAAGGGTCCAGAGGTGAGGACTCCACACCGAGATTAGCACTTAAAGGCTTATAATACAAACTCCTGGAAGAAGACACCCAATGTGTCTCTATAGAGGAGCCGTTTCCAACCTGTGGATCGCGAACCCTTTGGGGGTTGAACGACCCTTTCACAGGGGTCGCCTATAGCAAAATGACAGTTAGGAAGTAGCAATGAAATTAATTTTATGGTTGGGGGGGGGGGTCCCCACCACATGAGGAACTGTAGGAAAGGGTCATGGCACTCCACAAGGTGTCAAAGGGATCAGGGATAAGGCATCAAAGAACTAAAAAATACATCATTATAAATGAGGGGGAGTACAGATTGGGGACGCAAAGCCCACCTGTAGGTGACGCAACATCCCCTTACACAAGGGTGGGGGGAGTAGATACACCAGTCAGGGTACAGTGTGGCAACAATGAAATACGCAATTTTCTTCTACTTCTTGAATGTTTCCTCCCCCCTACTGTCATGATCCCAATGCTACCTTGCAAGTCTGGCCAAACCAGAGGATGTGCACTGGTACAGATAGAAACTGGAAACACAGGGGATCTAGGACAGATGATCCCTTAAGGAACAGTGGTGAGAGTGGTGATGCCAGGAGGGTGGAGGGAAGGTGGAGTAGAAAGGGGGAACTGATTATAAGGATCTACATAGAACCTCCTCCCTGGGGTATGGACAACTGGGAAGTGGATAAAAGGAGACATCAGACAGTGTAAGAATGACAAAATAATAATGGTTTATAAATTTTCAAGGGTTTATGAGTAAGGCGGAAGAAGGAAGGGAGGGGAAATATGAGGAGCTAATACCAAGAAGTCTTAAGTAGAAAGAAAGGCTTAAGTAGAAAGAAAATGTTTTGAGAATGATGATGGCAACAAATGTATAAATGTGCATTGCATACAATGTATGGATGTATGGATTGTGATAAGCGTTGTATGAACCCCCAATAAAATGATTAAAACAACAACAACAAAAAACCCTAGAACACAAAGCTACAAAAAAATAAGTAAATGAGTAAAGGGTCTCGCCATTAGGAGGGTTGAAACCCCTGCCATAGAGGCTCCTGCTTAAGCCCCAGAACCTGTGACCATATTATCGGATGGGGCAAAAGGGGATCAAGTTTGCAGAACAACTAGCCTTACGATAGGACGATGACTCTGAATGACACAGAAGGGATCAGCGTAATCACCCAGGGCCAACGAGTCGACTCCGCCTTTCAATGAGCTGACAACAAAGTAGACCAGCTGGCTGGGTGTGTCAGTCCGGGCAGACTAGAGGAACAAATTCAAGGACACGCATATGGATATAAGGGAAAGGTTCATATACAAAAGGAATGGAACATTGAGAAAGCATCCCGGCCCAGTCCAGTTCAAAGTCACAAGTCCAATATTAGCTCATATGTCCAATACCAGTCTATAACGTCTCCTTCTGACTCACAAAGTCCCAGGTCAGTGGGTGCAGAGTCCCAGCGCTGGCAGGGGTCTCCCCAGGGCTCCTCACTTCCAGGGCTCAGGGTTCATCAATAGCATCCAGTGGTGGCAGAGGCAACTCAGCGCTGGCAGGAATCCCCACGTGGCCTCTCCAGCTTCAGAGGTCTGGCTCCATCAAGGGCAAAGCTGTGTGGCTTCTCCTCCAGCTCCTTCAGCTTCTCAGATGCTGCCATCTTGTCTTGTCCATGATTCATCGTCTCTGAGATTAACTCCCAACAACTGGGGAGACAGCTTCTCATCTTCACAAGGGAAATATCGTGAGATTTCCCAGATGTATCAGGAGAAAGCCATGCCCACACAGAGGCCTCATTGGCTACTCAATGGCTAACTCCAGATTAACAGGCTAGACTCCACCCCTACATCTCAATCATGAAATTAACATAAGCACATGACCGCCACACTAGTTTTCAGGGACTTTACAAATTTATGGGATCACACAGTTTAATCTTTCTCCCAAGGAGTATGTGGCAGTTACCTCATCTGGTGTCAATTTGAGGATTAAGAGTGTAGAGGTGGAGTCCAGCCCATCAGTCTAGAGATAGCCAATGAGACCTCTGTGTGGGCATGGCTTTCTCCTGAGGATTCTGGAAAATCTGGCCGCATTTCCCCCTTGGAGGTGAGAGACTCACGACTCAGTCCCTTGGAGATGCTCTACTGACAAGATACAAGGCTGACTCCCCGTGAGACATCCCAGAGGAGAAAGCCACATGGACTTGCCCTGATGGAACCAGAGCTCTGAAGCTGGAAAAACCACCAAGAGGCCCCTGTCAGTGCTGAGATGCTTCTACCACCACTGGCTACACAAGACTCTGTACCCACTGGCTTGTGATGGTCCTGGTGTCATTGCATGTGCTTCGGCGAGTCTGAAGAGGACTTATGGATTGATATAGGACATATGGGCTAATATCAGACCTATGGCCTTGGACTGGACTGGGTCGGGATGCTTTCTCAATGTTCCGTTCCTTTTGTATATAAACCTTTACCTTATATCCATATGCATGTCCTTGAATTTGTTCCTCTAGTCCCGCTCCTGTGAGCGGGAATTGAACCTCCATCCCAGTGGGCCACAGTCCCACGCACAACCACTACGCCACGAGGGCTCAGCCCAAACTGCAGCTCTTTATGGGAGCAAAAAGCTTCAGCAGAGCAGCTGACTGCTCAAGCTACGGACTCCACCGCCAGGAATCCTATGGCTAGTGTCTAGAAAGTAGAAATCCAAAGCAAATAGCTCCTCCCCTAGAGACACCCTGATGACATCTAGGTTTGGAGCCCCCGTGAGATGTGTTAGAATAGCGGTTCTCAACCTTCCTACTGCCACGACCCTTTAATACATACAGTTCCTCATGTTGTGGTGACCCTCCAACCATGAAATGATTTTCACTACTTCTTCCTGCCATTTTGCTACTGTTACGAACTGGGTGACCCCTGTAAAAGGGTGGCTTGACCCTCCCAGGGGCATGACCCACAAGTTGAGAACTACTGTTAGAATGAAGAGATACCAAAAAAAAAGGAAGAAAGAATGAACAGATAACAGGTCTGCATTGTTTACAAGCACGCTATTTGTAATGGCAGCAGCGGAATAACATAGCATCCTCAGGATATCTGAGAAAGAGCCAGAAAGACAACGTGGGAGCAAAAGCAAGAGACAGAAGATAGGAGATGTTTTCAGAGGGGGCGGAGCTGAAAGCCCCGACTCTGTCAACTCAAGGCCATCAAGTCGATTCCTATTCGTAAGGACCGTACAGCAGAGACTGTCCCTGTGCGTTTCTGAGTCTGTAACTTTGTCAGCAAAGTAAGCCTCATCTTTCTCCCACGGAGCGGCTGGTGGGCTACAACCGCTGACGTTGGGTAAAGCAACCCCATGTACTGCCCATTGCAACACCAGGGCTCCCCAGACCATGAGGGAGTCTATAAACTTTCAGAAATAGGAGAAGCCAGGAGACACATGAGAAGAAGGGTTTCGAGTAGGCCTGACTTACCTCTGCCAGGTAACCACTCTGGCATCTTGAAAGGTCTTGGAGAGGAGTGGGAGAAGCAAGGCTAGCAACAGTACAGAAGAAGGTGGGTACTTTGGACCGGGGAACAGCAACAGGGGTGGTGGCATATCACACAGAGGCAGCAGCATCTACGAGGGTTCCCAGTTTATTGGCTCTTACCTGACTTCCCTTCTCTTTGGGTTCTTGGCTTCATTATCCAGAGACTTTTTTCCCCTACCAGGCAGAGTCCACCATGCGTGAAGGGCTGAATCCCTGTGGGCATGCAAAGTCACATGTTTCAAACGAAGGCAGTCAGAGTACCGCGCGCGGTGGAAATCGAGGTTCCCACTAGACCCTCAAGGCGCCCTGCTGGTGCTCTGGCCAAGTACCCAGAAGCTCACGGAAAGGTTGGAGGTGCGAACACTGGCTGCTCCGTGAGAGAAAGATGGAGCAGCTGGCTTCCACAAAGATCTGCAAAAAGCTTCCAAAAGCCCTATGAGACAGTCCTACTCTGTCCAGTAAGGTGGCTGTGCGGTGGGATCAATTTGACAGCACTGGCTTGGGCCTGACTTGACTTTACTCTAGAGCAGGGGTTGGCAAACCGTGGCTCCCAGGCCCTATGCGGCTCTGAAGTCACACTGAAAACACTTGAAGGTGATTTCACTCGTTTGGATAAACATATGTAAGGCCTGTGAGTGATTTTAAAGCAGTTAGGAGGGACAGGATTGGCTCATTGGACTCAAGAGTTTGCCCGCCCCTGCCCTCGAGGCATCAAGTAAGTGAGGAGTCCTGTTGGTGTCCTGGTTACAAAGCAGGCTGCTAACCACAAGGTCGATAGTTCTAAACTCACCAGCTGCATCTCAGAGAGATGAGGCTGTCTATTCCCATAAATGGTACGGTCTTGGGAGCCCACAGGGGCTGATCTGTCCCTCCTGCAGGTCCACTATGAGTCAGAAATGACTTGATGGCAGGGAGGGTGGGGTTTTTTGTTTTGTGTTTTTTTTGATCCGCATCAAATACTACAGGCTCATCAAGTAATCGAAAGCAGTGACTTTTGAAACCTGCTCCTAGCACAAGCCATCTGGTGAAATGCAGTATGATTTCTGGACTAATACACACGCATAAATACTTATTACTGCCAAAAAAGGTTGAATAACCTATGGGGGGGGGGGCATCACTGGCCTCTGGAAGTCGTGGGAGCTACCCAGCCTTGCTCCTGGAGAGCTGCTGCTGGATTTGAACCGCCAAGCCCGTGGGCCACAGTCCCACACTCAACCCCTATGCCACCGGAGCTCAGCCCGGAATAACCTATTTTTAACCAAGGTCTGAAAACCAGTGGCCATTGAGCAAACCCAGATTTAAGGTGAGTCTGCATGTTAGAGAGTTTGTGTTCCTTAGGGCTTCAAAGGCTGAATTTCTGGAAGGAGCCAGGCAGGCCTTTCTTCTGGGGTTCCGCAGGGCGGCACATTTTTCCCCAGTTTGGGGGGTCTTGCCCTCTGCGAGGAAGTTCTAGAATGGTTCATGCGCCCTGGACTTCAGCTGAATATCAGCTTGGAGTGCCAAATCTCCCTTTCCATATGAAAGTGATACGTTTTTGTCTTCTTACTTGGTCCAGCTCCCCCACTCATTTTAATATCGAGAAAAAAACCAAGGTCTAAAAATTGGCGCTAACTTAGCTTGTCGGTTTTGCTGCACTTAGCGGAGCTGTCTGCGCCCGCGTTTGACACGTAAGATTGCATCTGATTGGCTGCGCTGTGTATCAGTTAAGTGACGGGATTGATGATAGGCTTATGTCTATGTTTTTAAAGCCACGCGATCCGCTCACACTACATCTGTGACCGACGTATCGAGTCCCCCTGCCTAGAGCTTACGCTGCCGTGTGCTCCAAAATGTCTAACAAGTGGTATTTCCTATGCCCTTTTGCTCCAAATTGCTCGTGCGGCTCAATATATTGGTTTGAAGGCTCCACAGGGGGTCAGGCAGGGGCTCTGATGCGAAGGCCAGGTATGCAGCACACTGTGCACCTACACTTGTTGGATGAACCACAGGAATATTCGGTCTCTCTTTCCTCCACACAGGGACGAGGAAAGCAGGTCTCCTCACTTGGAACCATTTCCAGAGCACCCCCCGCCCCCAAATCTTGAACACCTGAGGACACAAAGACACCCCAGGGTGGGGCTGACAGTCGGTGCCAGCGAGAGCCATGACCTCACCCACAGAGACCAGGTTCCGGAAGTTCTCCACCATCACGTCTCGGTACAGCATCCTCTGGGTGGGGCCCAGCAGCCCCAGCTCTTCCGCAGTGAAGACCACGGACACATCGCGGAACGTCACTGCTTCCTGCAACACGAAACGTGCCCAACCTCAGCCTTACAGCCTACATCCGCTGGGAGAGGGCACAGCACTGAGCCGGTGGAGAGGATCGGTCGGGAGCTGTGGGAAACTTACACTGAAGGAAACACGAAGGGGACTCTAGTCCCTGACTTAGAGAGAATCTGGAAAGCTTTGGTAGGAAAGCCTCTGCTTTGGTAACTTGGAAGCAAAGTCCCAGAATGTGATTCTGCTGTAAACATGGTTCTCACAGAGTCTCCAACAGCCATACTGCCTTACAGTGAGCACGTGGCTGATTCTATCTCCCTACAGAAGCAGACATGATCTTTGTGTTCTTTCTTCCCACCGTGTCACCCAGTCCCCTCATACCTTTCCCCATGCAGGTATGAGATTTCCTCACCTGGGAGCTCAGGGACCTTAAGGTAGATACCACTCACCTTGGGATGCATGTAACTACTGAATATGTGTGTCTTAAGGCTACCTATACATGTCACAAGAGAGTAAAAGCTTTTTCTCCCTTCTCCCAGTTCCATGTGCACCAACGAGAGGGGCTGAGGTGAGTATCTTACCATAAGATGCCTGACTCCTTTATTTCACTCTCCTATCTT
>PVJH01028418.1:0-27323 GCA_004026705.1 Nesogale talazaci
AAATGTAGTGATGTTTTTGCTGATGGGTCCCCTTAAACATGCTTGTATTGCCCTACCATAAAGATAACTGCTGAAATCTCTATTCAGCAAACACTAGAGTAAGGAACAATGTATTGTAACGAGGGTTCCAGTTTCTAGATCAGGTCTTTCTCCCTGGAGGCAGAGCATACAGTCTCTCTCTGCTTCACATTCTTGTTGACAAGCCACATGGAATCACACTTGATGGAGCCAGAGTCCTGGAGGTGGCTGTGGAGATCCATGTCAGTGTTGAGATGCCTCCACTGCCACTGGGTCCACAAGACCTCCTACCCACTGGCCTGTGATCTTCCTGAATTTGACATCATTGCATGTCCTGCATTAGCCTAAAGAGGAGTCTATAAACTAGTATCAGACATATGAACTAATAACGGACTTATAGACTTGATCTGAAATGAGCTGGGGTGCTTTCTCAATATACAATTGCTCTTGGATATGAAGCTCTATCTTATACACTTATGAGTGCTTCTGAATTTGCTTCTTGAGTCAACCCAGACTGACACATGAACATTATCTGTGAGTTTCTGTGTGGCCATGGCTATGGATGCTGGAACCCAGAAGAGAAGAATGCTGTGGGAAGAAAGGGTGGCGTTAGAAGAGGGTCAAAGAAGAATGGAGAATGGAGACAAGTCTGACCTCTGCATTTTGAAAATTGGCCTTGAGCTGGTGTGGACTTAAGTCCTCCTTCCCCACCACCTCCCCACCTGACCTGAACACCATTTCTCAGTCTATCATCCCAAACTCACCATGTCACTGTGTTTGACACACAGTATTTCGTAGCTTCACTCTGAACTGTCAGCACAAGCTCAGTGAGGGACCCACCCAGAAGAACCTGCATCCAAATCTGAGTTTCCCTCACTCATAAGTATAAGGTTTTCCTTTCCAAGTGACCTGGCTAGATCTTACCTTTACCCTTAAACTCTTGAAGTTTGGAGCTGAATAGAAAATAAAATAAGTAGAATAGAGAGTACAATTATTTCCGGAGATAGGGAATGTCAAGTCCTGCAGGCCATACGAGGCCTGTGAAGTCATCAATACCAGCTAACATCATGCACCTCCCTAAAGAAAAGCAGTTTCAGCCATCACATTGGATGTGAGTTCATTGAGTGTTTGACCCCGACTGCCCAAGAATGATGTTATAAATGTTCAAATGGCCTAGGGCAGGAAAAAAAGAAAAGCTTTCGTACCCCTGATTTAGACAAAAATAAAACTTTCCTTCAGGGTTCATCCTAAGAGACTCCTAGTTTTCTCCGAGCCACCTATCCCTTTTCCATTCAGAATGGAACCTCTCGGATGGTAACTGGGTCCGTGCTCCCCGATGAAGATGACATTTCCATAGGGTCACTCTGAGTCAGAATCAGCTCAATGGCAGTAAGTGGAGTGCTAGTCAACACTCACATGCATTGTTTGGGATTGAATTATGACTCCTACAAAGAAGTGCTGAAGCCCTAATCTCTGGGACTTGAGCGTGTGGTCTTATTTGGAAACAGGCTCTTTGCAGATGTAATCAAGTGAAGATGAAATCGTTAGTGTAGCCTCCAAGCCAATATTATTGGTATCCTTATAAAAGAGGTGGAGAGAGGAAAGGGCAGGGGAGGAGAGGAGAGGAGGGAGGGGAGGTGGAGAGGGGAGGGGAGAGGAAGAGGAGAGTGGGAGGAGAGGGGAGTAGGGAGGGAAGGAGGAGAAGATTGGAGAGGAGAGACCAGTAGAGGGTAGAGGAAAGACACGGGCAAAGAAAGAACATGCAAAGGGAAGACAATCATGCAGAGTGAGGTAGAAACTGGAGTTATGTTCCACTTGCCCCAGAGCCCCTGAGGGCACTGCAAGGCAGAAGCACTGTGGGGTGAGTTCCTGAACACTCAGAAGGAGCCAAACTTCCTTCAGAAGGAACTAAAGGTGTTGACATCTTGATTTCAAACTTCTAGCATCCAGAATGTCCAGAGAGCAAATGTCTGTTGGCTAAGCCCTGGGTTTGTGCTACGTCACTAAAGCAGTTACAGGACATCAAAGCCCTGGCTCGCCACCACAGTGCTCTACAACTCACCTCCCGAGACCCAGAAAGCCAGCAATTGCTCTCATGATCCACACCCACTCCAGAATGCAACACCAACTGCGAGACTGAAATTTAGCTCAGCGCTCATTCGTCTGAAGCCATAACTGTTTGAATCTCAAAAGATTTGGAACATACCAGAAATCATATAAACTGCCAAGAAACACTGTATATTCGACAGCAGCTGATCAATCTGTTGACTCCTCTCAATCTGGATTTCAGAATCTAGATAATTGAAGCCTTCTCTTTGTAAGCATCTATTCTTTTTTCAGGAGTTGTAATTGGAACTTCTTTTCAAAAGGGTGCTTTGTTGTTGTTGTTGTTGTTTTAAAAAAACCATGCAGATTAAATTAAACTGTGCATTTCAATAGTTTATCTTGCTGACCAAGCACATTATTGAATCAGATCAAAAACTGCGGAGAGGGTGAGGCACATCAAGCAATGACCAAATGGCTGAAAATGGAAAACAAGAAGCCCCGTGGGAGGATTTGAAATGGATTGAATGGCAGCAGGGCTCAGAGAACAATGTGGGCACTGACGAGTGAATTCTGGAAACCCAGATAGCACAAAGGATGCTGGGGGAAATCGTGCAGGGAAACTTTCAAACATGTAACTCATACTTCCCGAGCCACGCTGGCCTTTGGGGACATCCACTAGGAGACAACTCTGAGCTCTTTTCCTGGCAGAGTCCCAGGTGACTTATGAGCATCCCTCAGCTGTCACTGCCTCCCCCCCACCCCACCCCCGGCTGCCACCACAGATGCCTCTCTCTGGCTGCCACCATCAGAACATCTAACTGCCGATCCCCAGCTCCTGCCAGTACTGCCGCCCTCTGTGGGGCTCAGGAAGTATATCTTTTTCATTAGATTCCTCTGTGAGTGGTGGAACAGCAGTGCTGGTGGCATAGATGTTATGCATTGGATTGGGTTCTGTCTGATTGACAGTCCAAAGCCGGCAGCAGCTTCCTATTGCCGCACACAGCTATAGTCCCAGAAACCCACCAGAGATGACTGGGCATACACACTAGTTCAATGACAGAGGGTGGGTTGGTTGGTTGGTGGGTTGGAGAGGGTGGCCAGATACTCTTAATCTCTGAATCTTCCCCTTTTGAAGACCTCAGCATCAAAACCCTTAAGTCGGATCAGAAGACAATACAGGAACATAACTCAGTACTGCAGATTCTTCAGCAAAAAGAGGAAGTAAGTAGTTAGTACACATTCAATTTTCACTTTCTTTCCTGCCCAAAGAGTCCAACCAAATACTCAGCCCTTCCCTAGCTGCTGGAAAGTCCCTTGCTGATTTTAGAAGCTGGGACAGCTCTTGATAACCTCCCTCACCTTGGTGAAGATTGTAACTTTTTCTCAGACTTCTGAGACTCCCCCAGTGTCCCCTTCCCCTAAGCTAGGTGAGTTCCTCCAATAAATGAACTCATGTCACTGTTAACCTTTCTTTCTAGCCCTTATGGCAAATGTAAGTGGAGATAATGACACCAACATGAACTGTGGCAATCATGTACTTGATGTCAATTTTATGATTGGGAGTCTTGGGCTGGAGTCTAGCCTGTCAATCTGAAGATAGTCAATGAGACCTCTGAGTGGGCATGGCTTTCTCCTGAGAATTCTGGGAAGTCTCGCAGTATTTCCCAATTGGAGGAGAAAGACTTGACTCAGTCTCTGAGACGATGAACTACTGACAAGACAAGATGACAGCATGCTGATCAATCCTGATTCTTGGAGAATGGAGGAGCCGAAGGAGAGGCCACATGAGCTTGTCCTGATGGAGCCAAACTTCTGGGGTCAGAGAAACCACGTGGAGACTTCTGCCAGTGCTGAGATGTTTCTACTGCCACCGGACACACAAGACACTGCACCCACTCACCTGTGATTGTCCTGGTGTCATCGCACATGTTTTGTAAGTCAGAAGGAGACTTTGTAGACTGATATCAGACATCTGGGCTAATATCAGACTTATGATTTTGGATTGGACTGCACTGGAATGCTTTCTCAATGTTCCATTCCTCTTGTATATAAACCTTTCCCTTCTATCCAGATGTGTATCTATGAATTTGTTTCTCTGGTCTACCCAGACTAACACATGAACCTAATAGACGATTTTGGTTTTCTTGGTGAAGACTACATAAGTGAATACATAGCGAGTGCCTGTATTAGTGTCCTACACATAGTAAGCCTTCAACAAAAAATAATCTGTGTTTATCATCTCTTTATATTTATGTCAGTATTTAAAACCCATCTTTCCTAGGCGATGAGCTCTATGGAGTCAGTTATTGTGTGCCTGTTTTCCCTGATTATTTCAGCTGAAGGGTGTACTCTGGGTTAGCTTCATAGCAAGTGCTCATTATTAGTCAAGTGAATGTCTGAATCAGTCACAGTAACTCCAGAGTTGAGTGTGTAAGTCCTTAAATCCTCCTCAATATGTCTCCAGGTTTTTCATCTCTTATTTTGTTACCTGAGTGTTCTTGGGTTGGTGGATAAAGAAAACCCCTTCACACACACACACACATATGCACATGCACATGCATATTACAGAATGCCTCCCTCCCCAAAGGATCCAGGTAGAATTTTTTCAGAATACCACACTTTTTCAACATGATCTTTTTCATTTCTAACTGCTTACAAAATGTGTGTGTGTGCGACTGTTAAACAAGATAATCCAAGTGGAACATTTAAAATAATCTCTGATGCCCAATAGCCATCATTGTTATTTGTACTATAAGACATGACAAGTGTACTGAGCTAACACTAAGGGAATGAGTAACCATTTTTTGGTTAAATGAACAAATGTAAATTGTAGTCCTAGTTTGGGATTAACTTGTGTTGTGATCTTTGATACTCATCTATGAAGTTTAGGAGGGAGGGAAATCACAAGCTCTCTAAATTCCTTTAATCACCACATTTTTAAGATGAAAGGGATTTTGGCAGACCTATCTGTTACTGACTAGTTCATTAACTTCACCTTCAATATCAAGGTGGCATTGCCATGCTATTCAGATTTGAACTAGACTGTCTGATTCTTTGTTCACTAAACAATATCTCAAGGCACATCATCAAGAGAAAGATAGAGCTATCTTTAAATGACATAAGAATTTAAAACCTCAGAAACCCTATGAGTCTTTGTCCTCAATCTTTCCTTGGGTCTTGTGGTTTCTCAATTTAGGGACCCCAGGTCCAAAGGACAAGCTTTGCTCCAGCTCTTCTTTCTTTGTGGTAAAAGAACCATCCCTTTCTCCTGTTATCTCTTGGAAAATAAAAAAATTATGTAGGCCACATCCTTTCTCAAGGATGTTGGCTCCCACCCTCATCCTCTTACAAATGATCATATCAGACCACACTATGAGGTGATCACATCATTACATAACCGGTAAATAATATCACTCTAGAATTGCTGAACCATGAAAAATCGTGGCTAGCCAAGTTGACATATACTTGGGGTGGGGACACAGGTCATTCAGTGAGTGATACAGACTCTCTAATGGAATGCTCAGATCATCCTCCCAATGGCATGACACCCTGATATGAGAGATCACTCATCCCTGTGTCTGGGTGCTGAATTATCTCTTGCCCCTAGCAAGCACACTGAACTAAATTCCTTCTGCCCTGTCCTCCTGTCTCTGGATACATTTGTATGTGCTCACCTCACTAAATGTTTGGACAGCTTATCTCATCACTTTTAACATTTTCTCTTTTCCTTGCTAAGAAAGTATGAAACAGATTGTGATAATTAGATTTTGTGCCAGCTTGGCTGGACCAGAATTCTCAGTAGAAGGGCATTAATCCCCCATGATGTGATCTAACACAATATAATCAACTTCATTCTGGGCTCTAATACAACATAATCCACTCAATAAGCAGCCAGCAGTTGTGACAGAGTGAAGCCCCATTGATTAGATCACAAACGATGCATTTGGCAGAAAGACTCCTGGGATGTGCTCCATTTTAAGCAGACTCCATGGGAAAGTTGATCACTTCTGGTGGATCCATCAGCTAGTTGGCCAACCTCAGGAACCATAGACAGACTTCCAAACTTGATTCATTCAAACCTGTGTTCCCCATCCTGGGGTCTTCCTGCTTCTTGAGTTGTCAGCCCCTGCAGCTACATGAGTTAGGGGAAGCATCCACCTTAAATATGACCCACGGACTTCACCAGAGCTAGATGTTTCTACTTCTGCAACTGTCTGGACCACTCACCTCCCAATTAAGGGGGGCTACTAAGGAATTTAATAAGTTAGCACAATTCAGGATCTGCAAATAGGAAGGATACAGCCAATGCTGTGCATCTTTAGAAGAACAGAAGGCCTCTTCTTCCTCTGGTGGAACAGCTGGGTGATGAGTTCAACTGCTGGCTTTGTGGCGAGCTGCCCAATGCTTCTCCCACTGTTCCACCAACACTTTTTGCTACCTGCCCTTTTATATGTGTCTAATGGATGAAGGACTTTACAATGTCATTAGTGTAGTTATATTTTACCTCGACATTGGAAAGAGGAGCTGTGGTGGTGAAGGGGATTATTGGTGACCAGTTCAAACCCACCAGCCACTCCACAGGAGAAAGATAAAACATTCTATTGACATAAAAATTTACAGTTCAGAAACTCACAGGGGCAGTTTGATTCTGTTTTACAGGCTGAAATGAATCGGAATTGACTTGATGACAGTGAGTTTTTTTGTTTTTTGATTTGCGGGGGAAGGTTGGTAGGTTAAAAAAATAACACAGAACACATTTATCCCTGTGTTAGTCTGGGTGGGCTAGAGAAACAAATTCATATACACACATATGTATAAGAAAGAGTTTTATATCGTAGAGGAATTGAACATTGAGAAAACATCTCAGCTCAGTTCAGGTCAAGACCCTAAGTCTGATATTAGCCCATATGTCCAATACCAATATGTAAAGTCCTCTTCAGACTAACAAAACACATAGCAGGGGTCTCCACGTGGATTCTCCCGCACCCCAGGACGCATCAGGGTCAGTCCATGTGGCTTCTCCTCAGGGATTTATCACAGGAAATCAACCTTGTCAGTAGAATGTCTCACAGGGAGTGAGGAGAGAGAGAGAGAGAGAGAGAGAGAGAGAGAGAGAGAGAGAAAGGTCTCCTGCCTCCAAGGAGGGAAAAACCAGAATTCCCCAAATCCTTAGGAAAGGCCATGCCCACACGGAGGTCTCATCGGCTATATCCTGACTCGACCCCTAAACTCTTAATTCTCAAAATGACACCAGATTATGTAACTACCACAATCCCCAAAAGACTCCACATATGACAAAGCACGCAGAATACCAAATGAAAGAACCGCATCGGTATATTCCATCCATGATGTAAATCCTCTCAGATCTTTTTCTATATACTTGTTTTTATATTACCTCATTAAAACATTGTCATTTAATTTAACAATTTCAACTCTGATTTTGACAGATGAATACCCTACAGATAACATTTTGATATGTAAATATATAGTGGTTTAGGTTTGGGTTTTGTTTCCCTGACAGTTTATTTTACATTCAGATAACATTTTCTAGGTTGTAATTGGTTTTCCACTAATAATCTCTGGTAAATGGTAACGAGAAAGGAAATCAATCTTCACTTCTAGTCAGCATACATTTTTAAGTTGAATGAAATACACTATAGGACACATGGGCCTCAACAAACCTCTCATAAACTTTGGTTGAGACCCAGATACTCAATAAACATTAGTGAATTGAATTTC
Source organism: Nesogale talazaci (assembly GCA_004026705.1). Classification (NCBI taxonomy): domain Eukaryota; kingdom Metazoa; phylum Chordata; class Mammalia; order Afrosoricida; family Tenrecidae; genus Nesogale; species Nesogale talazaci. The sequence goes on from PVJH01028418.1 coordinate 7,804, forward strand.
GGTAATTCTCAAAGCATTGGACACTAGAAGACAAGATAATAAGCAGTTTACTGTTTTTACAATGAAGGCTGCAAAACCTCCACAAATCTACTTCTAAAATCAGATGATTCTGTTCAGGGGGATTTTGTTGGCTATTTGGGGGCTCATGACAACAACAATAAAATTTAAAAAATTTGATGCCTTTTGATTCCTTTCCAGTCACTGCATTCTTTTGCTCCTGGATGTCTAGGCTAAAAACTTGACTGGAAATAAATTCATTTCCTTAAGCCACCTGGTGGCTTCCACTTGTAATTACATCACCAAATGATGGCCCAAACAGAAGTGCTACCTCCTATAGGCTTGCCAGGAGTGGAACGGGCTCACAACAGGAAGTTTGGTTTGGTTTGGTTGATACATGCAGGGTCTGGTCATTTTCATATTGTATCTCTTATAAGAGATATGTTAATCAGGAAATAGCACCTATGTCATGTGTCAATTTTAACATCCATTGGAAACCGTCATAACTTTAACCCCAGCGATACTTTAATGCTATTAACAACATGGTAAAGAGTGTGGGTGATGAGATAAGATGCAACATTTATTAACTAGACATACGTAACTAAGCACTAACAAGGTTCAGGGCAGCTTTAGGGGTTTTAATAATGAGCAAGATGGGGCCATTATATGTGAACAAGTACAACACAACATAGTGAAGGTTACAATAGGTATGCCAGCGTGGAAGTGGAGACACTCTATGGACGCCAGGTAAACCAGAGTTCTTCTTTAAAGTTGGTTCACACACCAATGGAGCCGATTCCGACATGCAATCTTATGCCCTACCTTCTGCAAAAGTCAACATGATATCCATCTCTTTGTGCAAGGTACAACTCTCACCTTCTTGCTACCCCTGTCGGCGCACAACTGAGTAACAAAGACCCCCAGGTTGGGAAACAAGGCCCTAGGTGCCCACTCTAACTTGGTCAAATACCAGTCAGTACCCTCATTCAGGGCGAGGATGGGGCACCAGACCAAACCTGTTTGCCAGACAGCAAAGCTTCCCCTCTACCATCTCCAGCATCCTTGGCTTCCAAGGGGGAGAGGACTGAGCCAGAGGTGGAAGAGTGGATAGGAATTCACCAGAGAGATACAGGAGGCAAGGTCAGTTCATTTGCTGGGAATACCTACAAAGTCTTTTTTTTTAAAGCAGCAAAGCCAGGCCTTTGGGGGGAACTGCAGGCAATTCGGGGTGGCTAGAAAAGACGTTGCAACAAGAGATTGGTGAACGCAGCAGTTAGAAGGGTAGATGAGAGTGGCATGCCGTGATAAGGGTACAGGTCTTTGGTCCTACCGGCAATGCAGGCCCTTGGAGGGGGGTCAATTGGGCCTGTGAGACCATCCTTTCTATTTTAGGAAGATCTTCCTGACAGTAAATTTAATACTAAGTTGGAAAGTTGTACAATAAACTAGAGGCAGTGGCCATTAAGAGACTGTTCGTATATTTCAAGGTATGTCATTATGAAGGTCTTCGGGGAAAATTAAAGGTTATGAAGATGGAGAAGCAGGGACGGATTTGAGAACTATCTAGTGAGTGGAATGAACAGGTCTCTGTGATATGCATGTAAGGGATGAGATAGAGGAGTTTAATAGGATTCTTGATGAGAGCCAGCAGTAGAATTCTGGCCTTGCATGATTTCGTGAGCTGCTGCTCTCAGTGGAGTCTTGTGTGCTATTGTGAAGCTGAACAGACTAAGAAAAGCCTGGCTATTCACTTAGGAAGATCAGGCCGTGAAAGCTCTGTGGATGCCAATGGTCTGGTCCATGCATCATGGATGGTTCAGGAGGATCAAGCAGCATTTCCTCCTGCCTCACCATGAATGTGATACCTGCGTGCACTCACCATGAGGGGGTGCTAACTCGACGGAAGCTAACTGCAACGGGATGAGCCCCAATTATAATTGAGGGAGAGGTAAATACTACTCATGGAGAGCCGCAGCAGAAGCAAAACCCAAAAAGCCACGACAGCAAAAAACAGACAGGTGAAGAAACAAGTTGATGTTGAGGCCCCACAGGCAGTAGGACAAACAGGTCTGAAATAGGGTGAGAGACTGAAGGGGGAGATGCAAAGTCGCAGCTCCTAGCGTCCATAGGAGACCGTGCATGATGAAGATAGTGCAACACCCTCAACGGGGTGTGTTAAATTGCTGTTCAATGAAAACAAATCAACAAGCTGAGTCCCAGTGGCGCAGTGGTTGTGTGCGGGACTGCGACCCACAGGGTTGACGGTTCAAATCCTGCAGTTGCCCTCCAGGAGCAAGGCTGGGCTTCCTACTCTCACCAGGGCAGTGATGCCGGGCGGGGGTGGGGGTGGGGGGGAAAGAAAAACAAATCAACACACAGAAAAGAAATCTGCATGAAGAGATCACTGAAGATAAGGGTGCTATAGGAAATCGTGGCGAAGAATGTAGGTGGTGCACAGGTACTATAGATTGGAATAGTGCTTGGGATATGAAAGACTGATACTCGAACAAGCAGCCATCTAGGTGAGGCATCAACTTAGTCCACATAGAAGAAGCACACCAGCCTCTTTGTGAAAAATGACCAAAACTATTCCAACTGTGATAAAGGGGGAAGGACCAAAGCTTAAATTGTGAACATCCAATTTGTAGAAGGCTTTGAAGGACAGTGGGAGCCCAAAATCCATCTGCAGTGCATTTAGGCAGATTAAGCCTCTGGCACATCTCCTCTAGTCACAGGCAAGGGAACAGCTTTACTATCAGACAGATTATCGTAAGCTTGTTTATGGCGGATCAAACTATGCTAGAAGAGGATACTGGGTCAGTTGACCTCTCTCTTGACCCAAACTGAATTTGTTCTAAGTTCAAATATCTTGTCTGTGCTAAGTCATTTCTTCGCTGGCTTTTAAAATATTGTTGGTGGTCTTTTCTTTCGGACTCTTTACTTTTATCTTTATGTTACCATGTTCTTCCTTTGGTTTCATTTTGGGTTTTTGTTTTCAACTTGTTTCTGTAAGATTTCTCAGTGTGCTTTGCATAGACACAATAACTGATGCGATGGTTTATGGGAATGTGGGGGGTAGGAGGGAGGGGAGGAGGTCTGGGGAGCAAAAATGAATGTGTGAAAGGGAAGGAACATTAGAACTGATTCTGATTAGAACTCTTTTTTGAAGTGATTTAATTATAGAAGTGTATGCTGTGAATATTATATCAAGAAAACTACCAGGTGGGGTGGGGGTGGGGGGATGAGAAGAAATCAGACTTGAGCAATGGTTAACCATGGGTGAAGGAGAAAGAGCTTATGCTTAGGGGACATTGAGTTTATGTTCATGGTTGTGGAATAATTTGGAAAAGGATATCAATAATGGTTGTACAATACAATGAATATAATCAATGGCACTGAATTATACATGAAGAAGTTGTTGAATTGGAGAAAATTGTGTTGTGTATATTTTGACACAGTTTTAAAAATAATTACATTAATAAGGGATGCAAGGGAGAAGACAATGTTCTAAAATTGACTCTAGCAATGATTATACAACTCTTCTTGATATGATTGAACTATTGAATTGGATGACATGTGATGAAGTGCCAGTAAAACTATTTTTAAAAAGAGAGAGAAGTATGCACAGATTGAGAGGTTGAAATGGAGCCACAGGAAGGAGACAGCTCAGTTAGGGATGAAGAGGATATTCTTTATTGGAGGTAGTGAAGGACTTTGGGGAAGAGAAGGGAGAGCAGAGGGAGAGAGACGGGAGCATCTTGAGCTCCTGGGCAATCATGAGACCCAAGGGTTAGGCCAGCGAAGCCATGCCTGGCAGTGAGGCAGTGGAACATACATAGGGCTTGAGCCAAGGACGTATGGGGATGAGGCTTTCTGTTGCAGACGCAAGGTCTGAGTTAGGATATGGTTTATGAGAACATAGATCCACCTTCTGGAACACTGAGGGAAGAGGCTTTACAGATGAGACCCTAAGAGATAAGTTCTGTGAAGGGGCTGTGCCCTTCGAGGAGATAAGCTCTGAAATGCCAGAGGAAGGGTTTACAACGTTTAGCAGGTTATTCATCTCTTTCTTGGTGAGGCTGAAGCAAAAGATGTGCAAGGGGCTGCCTGGTCCAGGGGTCTGACTGGTCCAGGAAACTGCCAAGTCCCGGGAGCTGCCTGGTTCGACCCTGGTCCATACACAGATAGCCTGGCAGGCTGAATAGAACAAGGCTACTAGTCTGACATGTTCTGCAGAGTGGTGCCTGGGCATGAGGTTGGTGGAGCTGACGGGTTGGGGCGGATCTGACTTCAAGAAAACATTATGGATCCTTTAAAAATAATATGTCCACAAAACACAGGTCAATCTACCTTTCCATATTTTCATGCAAATGACATGCATTTTCAACTTTCTGCAAACTGCACAATCCTCTTTCCTATTAGTCTTCTATGCACATCATATCCGTGTGTGTGTTATTAGAATGGGTGTGAAATGCAGTGACATCCTATAACTGAAGGTACAGTACTATGTCATCTTTGTCCTTGAGCAGCTGTCACACCTTTTTCAGCCTTGATTGGAGCACGGAATCCTGAACCTCACCAACACTCTGGGAGAGGCAGTAAGGCACAAGCAGTGAGGAAGTTGGCTGGTGTGGAACTATGACAAACATGCCTCTTCCTATCTGAGACGGGGTGGAGACTCCAACTGAGGTCGCCCTGGGGAAATATCAGCATTATTCATCCCCTGGAACTTTAAATGAAAAAGCTACCTAATTTTTAGGTGGCAAGGGTGGGTAGGAATCATTTCTCCTTCCATCAATAAGTCAGTTCTCCACTCTCATCTTACAGCCTATTAATCTTAGGAAAAAAAGAAAAAAATCATTCTTGTTAATATGAAAATGAGAAGCCAGAAATTCTGAAGAAGGCTTATAGAAGCAGTCCTAGTGATTCACTGTATCTGTCTGTTAATCTAGGTATCAATAATACACTTATTTTTCTGTCCTTTAAATGCTCTCAGTATCCATCTGTTCTTGGAACCAATTTGAACATCCAACTATTATAAGGCATACACTAATGGAAAGATACTGAGCCCCTTTATTAATATTAAAAGGTCCATGTCATTCTCAGTGGATCAGTAGGGACCATCCTAAAGGGAGATATGATATCCATGTAAAGCTAACATTGGAATAAATCTGACCCTTGTGGCAAAAGGGCAGCTACTAATACACTTCAGCTAGAGGCAGATTTTTTCTTACTGAGATGTCCCAACGTAGAAAATATATACCAACTTCACCACACTTCCACTCCAATATTTATCAATGTCCTTACCTTACTCCAGGTGGTAGAATAATTAATAAATAGGGATTACCCAAATGAAATGGAGCACTTTCTATAAGATGTTTTGACATCTGATGAGCTGAGTACTCCTTTGTTAGTACCCTTTTTCAAAATTATTTTGGATCTTTCTACCCTGTTCATTCCTGTTGATAGATTTTGAATATATTCGTTAGCCCACCCCCACTTCCATCCCCAAATCCTTCAGGGTTTTGATTGGAATCTTATTAAAGCTATGTCGTAAACTAGAGAAAACTGACATTCTTACCATCTGCACTCTTCCTAGCTGTGAATGTGAGATGGCCCTCCATTTATTCAAGCCTTTTTTTCTGCCTCAGTGAATTTTATCCTTTTCTTTATGCAAGTCTGTATATGCCTTAAGTTCATTCATAATTATATACCACAGATTGCTTCATGTAAAATGGATGTCAAACCAGCAAGCCAGAACGTCACCTTTACCTGGCTACATAAAGTATTTAAGAGGTCACAGGACAAAGAGGAAAAAGTCAGAGTCATCTTTCCTTACAGAGAAATGGCTCATCTTACAATTTATATTGAGTGACTTTACGTAAATAGGCAATGTGCAGTTACCTACTGAATCAAAGTGTGATTGCAGCAAATGTGGGTTTCCGAAATGCACATCCTGCCAGATAAATCTAATTTCCTTCTCGAGTAGAGGAGCAGACTTTTAAATAAGGATGAAGAAGTAGATGTGAGTATCTAGGTTTCAGGAACTCTTTAATAGATGTGATTGTTCTGCCATAAGGAATATAGCACATATAGGCCTGTTCGGGCTGCTTTGTTGATGGAGAAGTTTTACTCATCCCTATGATTACTTTTATTACATTAAAAGACAGCCAGACTGTGGCAAGTATGTTCCGTATAATGGGAGAACTCAAACAGCTTTTGTCAGAGTTGCAATCAGTCACAGATAACCATCAGTTTAATCCTCTGGGTCCATGCACGTGAGTGGCACATACAAGGTGCAGTCAACTCACAAGTTGAAGGTCAGCAGTTAGAGCCCACCCAGTGGCGCCACGATAGAAGAAAGGTCTGGTCATCTGCTGCCTTCAGCAGCACAATCAAGAAAACCTGAAGGAGCCCCGCTCTTCTTCAGTTCATGTGGAGTCACCAGTGGTCAGAATCAATTCAATGGCAATAGTTTGGGTTTGATAGCCACCTGAAAGCATTTATAGGATGCTTACCCAATTGTGTGGTAGGTATTACACAACATGGCAACATCAGCTTAAGAATAATAAAAAGGATTCTAAGTATATATAACCATGATTCTATGAACCCTCCTATTCCAATTTCCACCCATTTATCTAGCCTTCAGTCAGCACATAGAAGTCAAAACTTCAGTGCATGGTAGAGGGCTGGGGGAGGGAAATTCATGGGCCATCCTTTGATTCTTTAGTAACCTCCCCAGTAGTTTCAAAGGTTTGAACGGGCCATTAAGATAAAACATATCAGAAACAGATAAGGATATGGAGGCACTTGAACTCTAACATGCAAAATAGGACAGCCGCTTCAGAAAACGGTGCTAGGGTCTCTAGAGAAGCAAGACAAGGGAACCGATGTTCATACGTGTTGTTGTGGCTGTTAAGTTCTTTGCATTGGTTCTGACTCACACTGAGCCTATGTATAGCAGAAGGAGAACCCACCTGGTCCAAGCCAATGCACCCTACAGCCCCAACCTTGCCCTTTCAGACTTTGCTATGTCCCCAATACTTAAAGAACATGGAGAAGAAATATGATTGGAGTGCCTGCAGTATGCCAAAGCTGCTAGTTTGACCCGCTGTTCATTGAAGAGTGTAGAAGAAGGAAGGGTTGCTGTCGTTAGGGCTGTCTCGTCACTTCCCACTCATAAGAACCCGACTTGCACGAGAAGGAAATGTTCCAGCCTCACAATGATTGCTAGGCTTGGGCCCATCGTTGCACCCACCATGTCAGTCCATCTTCTCAAAGGTCTTCCTCTTTTCTGATGCCCCTCCCATGGACCAATCATGGTGTCTTTTTCCAGGGACTTATGTCTCCCGTCAACATGTCCAAAGATCAGGAGATGAGGTCTCTCCATCCTCACTTCTACGGAGCATTGTGGTCGTACTTTGTGTTAGTCCGGGTAAACTAGAGGAACAAATTCATGGACATGCATACGGATATAGGGGAATGGTTTATATTTAAGAGGAACAGGACATTGGGCCCAGTCCAATTCAAAGTCATAAGTCCAATATTAACCCATATGCCTGAAATCAGACTATAAAGTCTCCTTCCAACTCACGAAGTCACAGGCCAGTGGGTGCAGGATCCCAGCGCTGGCAGGGGTATCCCCATGGCTCCTCGCTTCCAGGGCTTGGGGTCCATCAACAGCAGAAGAAACTCATGACTGGCAGAGGTCTCCATGTGGCCGCCCCAGCTTCAGAGATCTGGCTCCATCAGGGCAAAGCCGTGTGGTTTCTCTGCCGGCTCCTCCAGCTTCTCGGACGCTGCCATCTTGTCTTGTCCGTGATTCATCATCTCTGAGAACTAACTCCCAACCACTGGGGAAGATAGCTTCTCATCTTCACGAGGGAAATATCGTGAGATTTCCCAGAAGTCTCAGGAGAAAGCCATGCCCACACAGAGAGGCCTCATTGGCTACTCAATGGCTATCTCCAGATTAACAGGCTAGACTCCACCCCTACATTTCAATCATAAAATTAACATAAGCACATGACTGCCACATACTTCTTCCACGGAAGATTTGCTTTTATTGTTTTTGTTTTTTGGTCAGTCCATGATACTTTGAATATTCTTCATCAGCACCATAATTCCAATGTGTCAATTCTTATGTCTTCCTTATTCACTGTCCAACTTTCATAATCATATGAGATGATGGAAAATACCATGGCTGTTTTAGATACCCCTTAGTCCTTAAAGTGACATCTGTTTTTCAACTCTTTAAAGAGGCTCCTTGGAGACTATCCAAATGAAGTGCATCATTTGATCTCTTGACTCCTGTGTCCATAAACATTGCTTATGGGATCTTTTCTCCATGTATCATGATGTTACCTACTGCACCACTCGTGAGGGGTTTTCTTTTCTTTACATTACATTGTAATTCCTGTTGAAGATTACAGTGCTTGATCTTCATCAGCGTTTCAAGTTCTCCTTACTTTGCGCAAGCAAGGTTGTGTCTTCTGCATATTTAAGGGTGTTAATAGGCTTTCGTCCACAGTAGATGCGGTGTTCTCCTTCATATAGTCCAGCATACAGTTTGAATAAATCTAATGAGGGGATGCAACCGTGATGCACACCTTTCCTGATTTTAAACCCTGCAGTTAGTATTCCCTTTGTCTGTTCCTACAACTTCTTCCTCATCCTCGTCCAGGTTGTACATGAGCACAATGAATTGTTCTGAAATCCCTTTTCTTCTTAAGGCTATTGGTGGTTGGTTATGATCTACACAGCAGCGTCAATAAAACACAAGTAAACATCTTTCTGGTATTCTGAGCTTTGGACCAAGATTCCTTGGACAATAGCCATGATAACCCTTGTTCCACGTCCTCTTCTGAATCCAGTCGCATCCTCTGTCAGCTCCCTGTCAATCTTGCAACCAATGTTGGATGATTCTCAGCAAAATCTTACTTGCACGTGATGTCAATAATATGTCCTATAATTTGAGCATTCTGTTGAGCTGCTTTTCTTGGGAATGGACACACATATGGATTTCTTCCTGCCAATCGACCAAGTAGCTCTCTTCCACATTTCCTTGTATAGACAAGTTAGCACTTCCAGTGCTTCCTGGGCTTGTTAAAATATTACCATCGGTATTCATTAATTCCTGGGACCTTGTTTTGAAGACCTTCAGTGCAGTTTGGGTTTCTTCCATGCTATCGGTTCTTGTTCACATGCTACCTCCTGAAGTGATTGAATGTCTGCTAGTTCATTTTGATTCCGTGAATACTTTTCATCTTCCCACATCATTTAATATTTTTCCCATGGACACTTTCAACATCATCACTCAAGACCTGATTTTTTCTGTAGCCCTTTCAGTCTATGTTGAGCGTATTCGTCTTCTTCTTTCTTTTTGAGAATTCTCTCTTATTTCGTGTTCTATCACTACATGGTTTCCTAGGTGTTTGTACATTTCATTATAACGCTTTGCTTGATCTTCTTGACCTGTCCTTTGGAATTTTCTGTTCATCTTTTCTACTTCATCATTTCTTCCATTTGCTTTAGCTTTTCTTTGATTAAGAGCAATTTTCAGAGTTTCTTTTGATGTACACTTTGACTCTTTATTCCTCTCCTGTCTTTTTTATGACATCTTTTTTTCATGTATGATGTGCTTGATGTCAATCCATAGTTTATCAAGTCTTCTGGTCATAGGTAATCAATGAGTCAAATACGTTCCTGAGATGTTCTAGAAATTCAAGTAAAATATACTCTAAGGCGAAGCCTTGGTGATGTAGTGGGTTATTGTGTTAGGTTGGATTGACCAGGAAACAAAGCCAGGGACACTCATGTGTAAGAAAGAGTTTAATATCAAGAAGTAATGGTATAGAAGGAAAACATTCCAATCCAATGCAACTCAAGGCCATAAGTCTAATACTAGTTCATAAGTTCCTCTTCAGACTCACAGCCACATGCAATGATGCAGAATGCAGGAAGATCACAGGCTGGTGTGTACAAAGTTCTGTGGATCCAGTGACAGTGAACACATCTCCAGGGCTCTGGCAGGGCCGAGGCTAGATTCCCAGCAGGAAAGTGAAGGCAGAGAGAGAGGAGGAGGAGGCCTTATGAGAAGGCCATGCCCAACAGAAGTCATCATCAGTCAATAACCTGACTAACAGGCTAAACTCCACTCTTACACTTTCATATATCTTCAAGTCAACATGCAATTATGTAACTACTACAGTTGTACATTGGGCTGCCAACTGCAATGTCAGAAGTTTGAACCCACCTGGAGCACCAAAACTCACAAGGGCAGTTCTACTCTGTCCTATAGAGTCATTGTATGTTGGAATGGATTTGTTCATAGTGAGTTTGATCTGGCTTTCTACTCCAGGGAAGATGTCATCAGATGGAAACATCACCAGCAACATTTTTATTTACCCTGATGTGTAATTGCTACAAAATCACAGACTCTGTCTAGGTTGAGAGAGAGACAGAGATAGAGGGAGACAGAGAGATTTCCTTCAAGAGATTAGTTCACACAATTTTAGGAGCTAGAAAATCCTAAATCTGTAGGTTAGGTAAGGTGTGAGTAGGAGGGCAGAGTAGGGAGAGAGATGAGTTTTGCCCAAGATATCTATCTATAATCTGGAGGCAGAACACACACTAAGGAAACTCCCTTTTCAATTGATTGACTATATTACTTTAGGCTATATTATGAAAGAGATTACATTATAGTACACGACACTACATTTCATTATATTTTGGAACAGTTATGAATCTGGTGTTCCCTTCAACCACCAGGAATCATAGTCTAGTCATAAAACTAATCATTACAAATAATTTATTGAGTTAACTATGCATTTACCATGTAACCTATCAAGCCTACTCCTTGAAATTTACTTGAAACTGGCTACATAATTAGGAGACTCAGTGAAAAAATGCAAATGCAAAATCCCTAGTTCAAAAAGTATGAAGAACTTTAAGGTAGCAGCATCAGTGCTTCAAATCAAGATCAAACTCTAGAGTGCAGAGCCCTCTAGCAAGACCAAAACCCCATAGGCTTGATGGCACAAATATTTGCTCTTGAATATATGAGGGGTTACAAAACATTTACCTGGAAATTATCTTTCCATTATATTTCCCACAAAGTTCTTAAAGCCCCTTTACATACAGCTGAATGAAGGTTTCTAACTATTTTGGAGCAATATTTTTGACTTGGTCTCAGGTGTACATGCATAGGTGTAACATCCAAGAAAGAGAAGTGGTCAAGTGATAAATGGATAAAGCTATTGCCATACATCCATAAAATGGACCACTGCTCAGCAATAAAAGAAACTATTTCATTGTACTTTGTGCCTGAGTCTCCAAACATTTGTGCTTAGGGTTTTTTTAAGTGAAATATAAAACCTGAATACTATCTGCTCTTAATTGTATACAGCTCTTCAAAGGGCAAAGCTATCGTAACAGAGGTGTTCTCGATGATGCCAACAGAGACAGCACTTGGCTGCTAACAGAAAAGTTAGAGGTTTGAGTTCATCTTGAGTCCACTCGTAGGAGAAAGGTCTGATGATCTACTTCTGAAAACCCAGCCATGGAATATCCTACAGAGCACACTCTTACTGGGACATGCCTGGGATTATCCTGACTTTCAACATATGTGAAGGTAACTAAGTGGTCTCGTGACAGACAGTGGGTCAGAGGTTGTCTTAAGCCAGGGGGTGGGGATCAGGGATGACAACAAATGTACAGGAGACAACTTTCTAGGATGAACTTGAGTAATTGTCATTGTATGCAAATTATTTAATTATTTAATAAATTAGAGAGGAAAAAACTAAGGAGCAGGTGAAAGCTGAGGATGCATACATAGCATTAGGCATTGCTATTATTACCAAAACACTTATAGGCACACATGAGGATTATTATGGTATATAGCACATTAGCATAGGTGGAAACATTAGTATCCTAAAGATTGTAAGTCAGATGACTTGTACAGTCAGGACACATTTTTATAATTGCCGTCTTCTTACTTTATTTTGACTACAGTCAGCATCACAGCTGAGGAATGGTTCTCATGTGAGGCACAGCATGGCTGCCTGTTGCTGAGAATGGAGAATCTTCTGCCCCTCACTAAGCCCTCGTTGTACACAGGATGCCAACTATCCGTCTACTTCCTTTCTGGAGTACCCTGAGTACCCCAAGATGGGGGTCAGCAGAAACTTGGAACCAGGAAATTACTCATGATCTCCCAAGGACTCATGAGTATCATATAGGCTTCAGTAGGGGGCTGGGGGAGGGGGGGGTCACCTCCCAAAAAGTCCAACTGCATTTCTGAAAAAATTAGTTCAGGCAGAGAATAGGATCTGGAGAATCAGGCTGCAGAGGGAGGGGTTGCCCAAACATCCTAAGCTCATGCAAGAAGGGGTTCAGGTCCCAGGAGTGTGGCACTTGTTTGTCCCCATCTAGATTCAAAGTCACCAAAGGCACAGCCACTCTCAGGTTCTACAGGCATAGGGCTTAGATGAAGACTCCAGAGGTCCTAAAAGGATCGGTCCAGGGGACCTTTCAAGGCTTCTCTGATAATCAAAGTGTGAATTTTAAGATAGTGGCAATTCTTCTGAATTATAATAAAGAAAAGTTCTGCCTCTGTACAGAGGCCTTAAATTCTTTTAAAACAAGACACAAAAAGTCAGGTTTTCTTTTCAAATGTCTGGCATAAGATTAGTGTCCCCAATGAAGAATAATCTGCAAATAACCAACCACTCCAAGGGAGTGGGAGTCTCCAAGGGAGACTCTAACTCTAGGAGAGGATTCGAGTGGAGGCACCAACTGCCATGAAGTCAATTGTGCCTCCCAGGGGTCCTGCAGTACAGAGCAGAACTCCTCCTGGGAGTTTCTGAAGGTCTTAGTCTTTAAAGAAGCAGACAGCCTCATCTTTCTCTTGCAGAATGGCTGGTAGGTTCTTATCACAATCCATCCATTGGGTCAACCACATTTGTGCATTTGTTGCCATCATCATTTTTAAAACATTTGGTTTCTACTTGAGACCTTGGTATCAGCTCCTCATTTTACCCTTCCTCCCTGTTCCCCCCTCTCTCGTGAACCCTTTAATTAATTATAATTTTTTACATCTTACACTGTCTGATGTCTCTCTTCACCCACTTTTCTGTTGTCTGTCCCCCAGGGAGGGGGTTATATGTAGAGCCTTGTCATCAGTTCCTCCTTTTTACTCTACCTTCCCTCCATCCTCCCTATATGGGCACTCTCAGCACTGGTCCTGAAGGGATCATCTGTCCTGGACTCCTCATGTTCCCAGTTCCCATCTGCATCAGTGTATCTTCTCCAGTTCAGCCAGACCCGCAGGGTAGAATTGGGACCATGATAATGGGGAGGGGTGATGAAGGAGGAAGCCTTTAGGAACTAGGGGAAGTTGTATGTTTCATCATTGCTATACTGCACCCTGACTGTCTCATCTCCTCTCTGCGACCCTCCTGTAAGGGATGTCCAGTTGCCTACAGATGGGTCATGGATTCCCAATCTGCACTCCCCCTCATTCACAATGATTTTATTTTGGGGGCTTTGATGCCTGATACCTAATCCCTTTGACACCTCATGATCACACAGGCTGGTGTGCTTCTTCCATGTGGGATTTGTTGCTTCTCAGCCAGATGGGTGCTTTTTTATCTTCAAGACTCCAGATATTATATCTTTTGATAGCTGGGCATTACCAGCTTTCTTCACCACCTTTGCTTATGCATCCGCTGTCTTCAGTGTTCATGTAGGGAAGGTGAGCATCATAGAATATCAGTTAATAGAACAAAGTATTCTTGCATTGAGGGGGTATTTGAGTAGAGAGCCAATGTCCATTTGCTACCTTAATACTTAACCTATAAATATATGCACATAGATCTATTTTCCCATCCTCATATATAAATATAGTTACATAGGTACATGCCTGTATTTAGACCTATATAAAGACTCTTGTCTCCTAGTTCTTTTCTCTGTTTCCTTTTACTTTCCTTTTGTCCCACTGTCATGCTCAGCCTTCATTTGGGTTTCAATAATTTCTCTGTTACATTACCCTTGATCAAGCCCTACCAGGTCTCCTACATGCGCCTCGCCATTGATTTTAGAGCACTTGTGGTTCCCTTGTCCCTGGGTTTAATAACACCACTTCTTTTCTCCCAACTCCCCCTCTCCCATGTCACACCAGAACCCCTTGTTTTCGTCGATCCCCTTGTTTTCTCTTCCAGATTGTCTATCCAGTCTATCTTATCTAGATAGATCTGCAGATATAATCGCATGCACAAAAAACAAGACAGAGCAAAACAAAGCAACAAAGAAAACAAAACAACAAAAAGCCAATAAAACAAAGAGAAAAGTCTGTAAATAGTTCAAGGACTATTTGTTGGCCTTTGGTAGTGTTTTCCCATTGAGTCTGATGGGGTGCAATCGCCTGGTCCCAAAATTTATTTTTGGTACCTCAGAACTTCCTTGCTCAGCTCCCCTTGCTGTTCTGTTGCACACTCTTAGTGTTTTGTCTCGGTATGGTGGGATCAGATTGGGTGTAACTCCCACACTGTGTCTCCAGTGTTGTCCCCTGGAGGGCTATGGGTCACTGAGGGATGTCATGTCTTAAAGTGGGGCTGGCCATATGATCTTTTCTGTGGATTGGCTGCTCTGAGTGGGGATATCATCTCAAGGCTTTGTGTGTCAGGATGTGCTCCACTCTCTCTTCCTCATCCTTCATTTGGATCAGACATGTCCCTCTCCCTGAGCTGAAACTTCAGTGTTATTCTCTAAAGTCATTTCTTCTGGGGGGAGGGGCAGCTGTCCACTTCGTTGGGATTAGGTGCTCAGAATTTAAGTTCTAACACTGTGCTAAGGCCCAGCTCATGCATGGGAAGAGGACTTATGGGGAACCCATAGAACATAGCCAGTCACCTCTCTACTGGTTTCGTCCTTCACGCTGGTATGTTGCGTTCACATTTTGGAGCACCGGGTTGAGGTCTGGTCCCATCACAGGGCTGATCTTTTAATGAGCAGACCAATGCTTATCCCACTGAGCCACCAGGGCCCCTATAGGATAGCAAGAAACTACCAAAAAGTGGGGTGGGGAGAGGCGGAGGTGGAGGAAGCAGTTGGGTAGAGTCGATTAGAGTCACAAACGCAAACTTGATAAACACATAATTTTTCAAACATGGAGCACCGTTTGTTTTCCACGTAAAGATGGTGCTGTGCAGTGTTTCTACACATAAAAGATCCTGATTTCAAACAGAATGTCAGGAGGCAAAGACAACAACACAAAGACACAGACACACACAGCCATTAGCACAAGGTCACAAAGGCATTGGAGGATTCATAGTCAGGACGCCAGTTAAAGAAGGCAGGGAAAAAAGGAAACCATAACAATTTAAGGACTGGTGGCAGATTAGCACATCACCAGGAGGAACTACAGGAAGAAGAACAAGATCACAATTGGGACACATACATTGTTAGATAGAAGAGATTACAAGATTGCTCCTGGACCTTCAGACCAAGGCAGTCAGGATAAGACTCACGAGTAGACCACCTTCTGTACTTCCCCCATCACGGACACACCCAGGCAAGGTCCTAGGAAAGACTACCCTTTCTTGGACTGAGTGGAGAGGGTGAAGATACTTTGCCAGGCACTCAGCCTGAGGCCAAGATTATCTACCTTCTTTATTAATTCTCAGAAGGGATTAAATTGAAGCTTAATCTAGGTGGGAACTCTGCAAATGGATTTGGGACTGTCACTGTCATCCATAGCCTTCAGCAATGCTCGGGTGCTCAGAATTTAAGTTCTAATATAGTAGTAAGGCCCAGCTCACTCATGGGAACAGAGCTTATGGGGCCCCAGAGACCATAACCACCTCACTTCATTGCTGCAAAGATTCAAGCCCCAAAGTGAGGGACAAAGTTGACTGACGTGAAATTCTAAACCTTCTAATCTAGAAGTCCAGGCTTTTTTATCATGTAGCATGATGTATTCCAAAAGTGCATGCTTAGGGATAAGTGCTCTCAAAAAGAGAAGAACAACCCCTGCCTTCAGTTTCTAATGTTTCCTCTCTGGTTTCCCAGACTCCAACTGTACAAGCCCATTTGCAAAGGCTGTTGAAAACTCAGTCATTCTTCCAAATGGCAGGGGTTGGAGGACATTATGCTGTCTTCAAACAGGCACACAGGTCTCCTCTACTTGCCAAATCCCACATGCCAAACTTTGAGTGTGCTTCCAAGACAATTCAAAGCACTCTTTCCTTTCCTGGAGAGTATTATCCCCAGATTACCAAATAGTGCTTTTCCCCTCCATCCTCGGAAGCCCTGAAGCCCATTAGCTTTCCTGTATTCTACCTCGTATTAATGTTCTCTCTTTTCAAGGGGTGGGTTCTCAGAAGCAGACCACTTGATGAAGATGCCAGGACAAGAGCTTTATTAGGGAGGTGAATGCAGGAACATGGGAAGGAAAGGGAGAGCTGTCAAGTAAAGATATAATTTTAGTCTCCAACTGGGAAATCTGTAATCCAAATTACATCTGCGCTTACTCTACTTGGGACAAGGGAGTTGGGTCTTTCTGAGCTTCCACCAGTCAGTCATCGGCTGAGGGATATATTTAAAGACTCCCGGGTAGGGGGCTCTGCAGGTGTAGACAGAGAAACTGTGAGTCATTGGAAGCAAAAGCTCACAGAATCTGGAGAAAGGATGCAGATCATGTGAAGGAGCCTGAGCCTGTGGTGCAGCACAGACAAGTCCTCTGTCTTTGTCTATTGGTCTGATTTCCCCCAGACTGCCAGCTTCTAGAGGACCAAGGAAGTACCTTTCCTGTTTCACTCTCCAGTGTGTGTCTTGTACAGATGCTGGACCAGAAGGATAGCCCTTACTCTTCTCAATAGATCCCCAGAACTTCGTTGTAGGCTTCCCTGGGCTCTGGATTGCTTTTGAAAGCATTCCTGTTTGTGAACCTTGCTATCCCATGTGAGAATCAGCTGTATCTCTCTCTCTTCTGGCTCCCATGGCACCCTGGGTAAACGTCTACACTGTGTCGGCCAGACACTATGAAAGAAATCTACTTGCACTTCCACCTCTCTCAAAGATGGTGGGCCCTGTGGTCTGTGTCTTACTTGTTTCTAAATCCCACGTACTCAGCATAGTAAAATTTGTGTGCAAATGCTACATTGAACAGATCTGGTTGCTTTAGAATTTAGCTACAGGTTCTTTTTTTTTTTTTTTCCTCCCCAGAATAACCCTTAGCCTTTCTCTCACAGCCACACAGGGCCTCCGAGAAGACATGTGGGTTGGCGGTGTGTTTGATGGCACACAGCGCTGAGAGAGCCTGGGAAAATGCCTACTCATTTCTTCACAGTTTATTATGCGGAAAAACGTAAGCCTTCTGTTTTCCTGGGTTGTTAACTTGGTACCTCATTTCATGGATAGAGCTTGCATTAAAAAACCCTACCTCTGTGAGTTAATCAGCCATTTAAAGAGCAAAACTACTTTATAATATGAGGAACTCTCAGAGCACATACACCATAAAAAATGTCTTGACAGGACAGGTGAGGGGAGAGACTTATGCACTGAGGGCCTTATCGCTTAATATCAAAACAACCTAATAAAGTTGGTATATTGCTCACTTCAAAGAGAGAGATATGGTGAATCAAAAAGATTACGTGAGTAGCATAGTTTTAAAAGATAATGTTCTACATCCTAGCTTGGTGAGTAATATCTGAGATCTTAAGACCTTGCAAGAGGCCATCTAAGATACAACCATTGGACTCCATTAGTCTGGAACAAAGGAGAAGGAAGGAAATTAAAGACTCAAAAAAGAAAAACTCATTCATGGGGCTAATAGTCTACATCAATGGTTCTTAACCTTCTTAATGCCACAACCCTTTCATACAGTTCCTCATGTTGTGGTGACCCGCAACCATAAAATGATTTTCATTGCTGCTTCATATCTGTAATTTTGCTACTGTTATGAACCAGGTGACCCCTGTGAAAGGGTTGTTTGATCCCCCAAAGGGGTCATGACCCACAGGTTGAGAATCACTGGTCTACATGAACCACACTCTCATCTTGCCTGAGACCAAAAGAACTAGATAGGGTCCAGCTGCCCCCACCAAATCATTTTGAGCAGGGACAAAATAGAAGGCCTTGGAAAGGAGGGAAAGCCCAAATTCAAAAATAAATAAATAAATAAATAGAAACAACTTCCTAGACTGATAGAGATTAGAGGAAATCCTGAGACACTCACCCGATAGTACACTTTGAACTTGAAATTGAAGCATCTTCCAGGGCTCACCTGTCATCTAAATAGATTGGCTTAAAAAGCAAACAGAATCACTGAAGAATGTTGTGCTCCCTTAAAGACCTGTCAACAATTACTCTAAAACAAAGATGAGAAGTTAAGGAGGACCAGGAAAGTTAAATTTAATGGGAACAAAACAAAAATAATGGAAATAATGAGAACGCCAGTATCTTGTGAAAATATAATAATGTCATAGAACAAGTTGAATATGATTTTAGTACAAATTTAGAACAATCATTTTTATCTCTTTTTTTTTAAAAAAATCATTTTATTGGGAGCTCGTACAACTCTTATCACAATCTATATATTCACCCATTGTGTCAAGCACATTTGTTGCCATCATCATTCTCAAAACATTTGCTTTCTACTTGGGCCCTTGATATCAGCTTCTCACCCCTCCTCCCTGGCCCTTCCCTCATTAACCCTTAATAATTTATAAATTATTATTATTTTGTCATATTTTACACTGTCCAATGTGGATTTTAAAATAATATTCTATTGTAAGTTTTAAACTTTCACACAAAATACAATTTTTTTCCAAAACCACTGCATGGGGAGTTTTTGACATTCCATAGTTCAATCACACCAAGCAATATTGTGTAATTGCTACTATAATCAGTTTCAAAATATTTTCTTCCTTCTTGAACTCCTTGACATCAACTCTCCTTGACCTCCCTGCCTCCACCAAACCCACCAGGAAACCATATTCTACTTATTATCTCTATAGGCTCATCACTTCTGGGTATCATACACTGAAAAACAGAAAAACATACAACAAAAATTCACGAGGACTACCCACAATGACAAAATCCATCAGAGATAAACCCCAATATGACACACATACACACTCACACACACACACATTCAAAGTACTGAAAACCAGATCTGGTCCAAAGTGTATCAGAGGGGGGATCAAGTGACAAGGTTTTAATCATTCAATCAGATTTATCATTTTGATCTGCTCTAGTCATCTCTATAATACTCTCTGTTTGGTAATAGTTTATTCCCACACCTCTATTATGGATGAAGGGTAATCCCCAGAGGTTTATTTCCTGTGTAGATCTCACAAATGTGTCCTGGGATATCACTATCATCCATAGCCTGCTGTAAACCAGAATCTCACAATTTAAGCTCTGCTACTATTCCTTCCTTCAGTTTTGGATTTTATAATATACCATCCTTGAGTCACGGATGTTGGTGTGCTTCTTCCATGTAACACAATAGTTTTTTTTTT
>PVJH01028419.1:0-27350 GCA_004026705.1 Nesogale talazaci
CTATACTAAACTCAAGGTGGGTCACAAACCTTGAAGTAAAACTCCAAACTATTAGGGCCATCAATGAGGGAATTGGGACCAACCTGAGAACACTGGCACAGGGATTACATAGGCTATCAGAAATAGGGAAGGACACAAGCACAGAGGAGGCTCAAATAGACAAATGGGATATACTGAAGATAAAACATCTGTGCACATTGAAAGAATTCACCAAGAGGGTAATAAGAGAGCAGACAGACTGAGAAAACATCTTTAGCAATGACAAATCAGATAACAGCCTTATTACTAAAAGCCGCAATACCCTGATAGCTCCAAAAAGAGCAAAAATAACTGCCCACTGAGGAGGTGGGCAAAAGAGTTAAACAGAAGTTTCACAGAGGCAGAACTCAGAATGGCCAATAAATATATGAGAAAATGTTCCCGATCATTAGTCATAAGAGAAACGCAAATTAAAACAACAATGAGATACCACCTAACACCCTCAAAGATAGCCCAATTAAAAAAGTCAGAAAGTAACAAATGCTGGAGAAGCTGTGGGGAGATAGGATCGCTTATACACTGCTGGTGGACCTGCAGGTATGTACAGCCACTATGGAGGTCAATTTGGAGATACCTAAAACAGATGGACATTGAACTACCATGCGATCCAGCAATTCCTCTGCTGGGCATATACCCAGAAGGGACAAGCAACAATCCACGACCAGAGATCTGTGCCCCAATGTTCATTGCAGCACAGTTCCCAATCACAAGGAGTTGGAAACAGTCCATATTCCCATCAAGTGATGAATGAATTAAAAAGCTGTGGTACATACATACAGTGGAGTGCTAAGTATCGCTGAAAAGCAGTGATGAACGCATGAAGCACATCACCGCATGGGAAGAACTGGAGGAAATTATGGTAAGTGAGTTAGCCAAGCACAAAAGGACATGTACAATATGAATCCTCTGAGGTAAGCATAATAATAATAATTTTAACATTGGAAAGGGGCATCAGGAAAAAGCTACTCTGTTGAAAAATCCTGGGAGAAAGCCCAGGTAATATGGCAGGGGCCAGATCAAATCTAGGGCTACATAGGGTAGCTAACTAGGGGAAAGTGTTGAGGGGGGCAGAAAGCAATATGTAGAAAGGGAATGGGGCACTAAACTATCAAAGGGGAGCATGTTGTTTATATCTCCACAGGGAAAGAGGGGCCAAACTTAAACCTGGAGGCCCAGGATGTGAATGCAGCACAACAGCATGGAGTGGCAAACTAGTGGATGGACCTGACCACACAACCCCAATCCCAACTATAGGGGCAGCCACCTCTCCACCAGAGAAGTTTGCCTTGGAGGTCAGCACTGAAGCTGATGCTTGGAGAGTGAGATATGCTTAACCAGAGCACAGGAGAACAGATGAAAAGGGAAGAAGAGAGAATGGCATGCATCCTGGCCCACCAAGCCTTTAGGACAATGTTCCCACTCAGAACATCTAATGCACAAAGAGGACTATATGGCTGCCACCCATTATGAAATATAGCTACTCTCACTGACCCAAGGCCTATCGGGGCCAGGATGAAGAAACGGGTTCAAGATTATAACCTTTCGGACACAACCACACCAATGCATAGCACTAAGAGTGTGCAACAGAGTGTGGAGTTCCAGGTGGAGTACCAAGGATATACTTTGGGGCCAGGGTGTGGCACTCCATCTGACTCAACCAGGGGACACTCCTGGAGGTCAACTACAGACTTTGAACTTTATACAGGTCTTCATATTGCTATTATTTTTATTATTTTTACATATATGTATAGCACACTGAGGGGTTTTCTTGCTATTGTTATCATTGTTTTATTTGCTTCATTTTAGGAGGCCTTTTTTGGTACACATTGTTACCTCTGCAGGTCTATCTTGACAAGATAGGCTGGCAAAGAGTCTGGATACAAAAACAACAGGACTGATGGTTCCGGGGTAGGGGTCATGGGAGACAGGGAGCAGGCGGAAAGGAGGTGCTGTCGACCAGTCCAGGAAAAAGGGAATAACAATTGATACAAAATCAGTGACAAGGTAGGTGAGAGAAGGGATTAATCAATAGGGTTAATCTGATAGAGATTGATTAAGACTAATGTAACAGGAGAAAATACTGAAACCCAAATGGAGGCTGACCATGATAGTGGGAAAAAAGGGAAACAAATGGAAATAGAGGAGGGAATTGAGGGATAATGGACATTTATAGAGGTTCAAGTTCAGTATGTACATAGGTGCATATATTTATAAGTGACGATGGAGAAATAGATCAATGAACATACTTATAGTGTTAGCAGTAGGACAGCAGATGGGCATTTGACCTCCACCCAAGTACTTCCTCGGTGCAACAATACTTTGTTCTATTAAATTGGCATTCCAAGATGCTCACCTTTCCAACATAATCACTGAAGACAAATGTGTGCATAAGCAAAGGTGGTGAAGAGAGTTGATGATGCCCAGCTATCAAAAGAAGTAGCATCTAGGGTCTTAAAGGCTTGAAAGTAAATAAGCAGCCATTTAGCTCAAAAGCAAAACAGCCCACATGAAAGAAGCACACCAGCTTGTGGGATCATGAGGTGTCAAAGGGATTAGATATCAGGTATCAAGAACTAAAAAGCACTCACTTTGATAACTGAAGAAAAATATGTGCATAAGCTAATGTGGTGAAGAAAGTGGATGGTGCCCAGCTATCAAAAGATATAGCTTCTGGGGTCTTAAAGGCTTGAGTAATCAAGCGGCCATTAAGCTCAAAAGCAACAAAGCCCACATGGAAGAAGCACACCAGCCTATTTGATCAAGAAGTGGTGAAGGGATCTGATGTCAGGCATCAAAGAACTAAAATTATATCATCATAAATGAGGAGGACTGCCAATTGGGGACCCAAAGCCCATCAATAAGTGAAGCAACATCCTCTTGCAGGGGTGTTGCAAGGAGGAGATGAGCCAGTTAAGATAGAAGCAAGTAGCAATGAAAATGCAACTTTCCTCTAGTTCTCATATGCTGCCTCCCATCCACTATCATGATCCCAATTCTACCACATAAATCCAGCTAGACCATGAGATGTACAGTGAAGTTGGAAACATGGGGAATTTAGGATAGTTGATCCCTCAAGACTAGTAATAGGAGTGGTAGTACCAGGAGGGTGGAGGGATGGTGGAGTAGAAAGGGAGAACCAACTTCAGGGATCTATGTGTAACCTCCTTTCTGGGACATGGACAACAGGAAAGTGAGTGTAGGGACATATTGGACAGAGTACATTATAAAAATTATAACAATTTGTAAATTACTAAGGGTTCATGGGAGAGGAGGGAAAGGAAGGGAAAATTAGGGAGCTTATACTGGGGGCCGTGATGGAGGGAGGATGTTTGGAGAGTGATGATGGCAATAAGTGTGTAAATATGGCCTGCATACAATTGATGTATGTATGGATTGTGGTAGGAGTTGTATGAGTCCCCAATAAAATGATTCATAAAAAAATGAGGGAGGGAGAAGGAGGAGCTTATACTAAGGGCTCAAGTGGAAAATATTTCAAAATGCATATGGTAATATGTGTACAAATATGCTTGATACAAATGATTTGTTGAATGTATAAGAGCTGTAAGATGCCCCAATAAAATAATTGGGAAAAAAGATAATAAATTATCAAGGGTTTCTAAGGAAGAGGGGAACTGGGAAGGAGGAGAAAATGAGGAGTTGATACCAAAGACTTAAGTAGAATGAAAATGTTTTGAGAATGATGAGGGCAACAAATGTACAAATGTGCATGACACACAATCGATGTATGGATGGTTGTGATAAGAGTTGTATGAGCCCCCAATAAAATGATTTTTTAAAGAAATAAAAAAGAAACCTAAGGAGGGAGGCGGAGGATAAGATATGGATGGTTTCATTAAGTATTTTAAACTGTTGAATACTCATATTTTTTTTAAATATTCAATTTTGGGCTGAGCCCCGGTGGTGTAGTGCTTGAGTGCAGGACTGCGGCCCACTGGGTTGGCAGTTCAAATCCAGAAGCAGCTCTCCAAGAGCAAGGCTGGGCCTCCCATTCTCACCAGAGGCCAGTGATGCCTAAAAATAAAAAAAAATTCAATTTCTTAAAAAAAAGAATCATTTTATTGCGGGCTTATGCAGCTGTTATTACAATCCATCCATCCATCCATCCATTGTGTCTAACATATTTGTACCTTTGTTGCCATCATCATTCTCAAGACATTTTCTTTCTACTTAAACCCTTGGTATCAGCTCCTCATTTTTCTCCTTCCCCCGAATGAACCTTGATAACTCATAAATTATTATTATTTTTTCAATTCTTAACACTGTCTGATGTTTTCCCTTCATCCACTTTTCTGTTGTCTGTTTCCCATTATAAGTAAATCCTTTTAATTGGTTCCCCCTTTCTACCCCACCTTCACTCCACCCTCCAAGTGTTGCCCCTCGCAGCACTGGTCCTGAAGGGATAAACTCTCTGGACTCCCTGTGTTTCCAGTTCCTATCTGGACCAGTGTACATCCTCTGGTCTAGTCAGATTTGTAAGGTAGAATGGGGATTATGATAATGGGGAGGAGGAAGCATTTAAGAACTAGAGGAAAGTTGTATGTTTCATTGTTGCCACACTGCACCCTTAATGGCTCATCTCCTCCCCATGACCCTTCTATAAGGGGATGTCCAGTTGCCTACAGATGGGCTAAGGGTCATCACTCCACACACCTTCTCATTTGCAATGATAGGATTTTTAGTTCTCTGATGCCTGCTACCTGATCACTTTGATAACTCATGTTCACACAGGTTGGTATTGTTCTTCCATATGGCCTTTGTTGCTTCTGAGATAAATGGTCACTTGTTTTCTTTCAAGACTTTAAGACCATAGATGCTATATCTCTTGTTAGCCAGGCACCATCAGCTTTCTTTGTCACATTTGCTTATGTACCAATTTGCCTTCAGCAATTGATATTTCCCTTAGTGCCCTGTTCTCCCACTTCCCATTCCCCACCCTCCCCACCTCAGCTTTTAGTTGGCTGCCATACATATCCCTCGATTTTGTCTGGGAACAGATGAATGAACTGAAAAACTGTGGTATATATGTACAATGGAGTACTATACATCCTAAAAAATAGTGATGAAGACATGAAGCAAATAAGATTTTTTTGCTGATGAGGAAAACTGAAATTTATATGGGAAGAAATGGAATTTCAACTACCCAATGCAATATTGAAGAAAAAGAACAAAGAAGGAGGTTTCAAACTACCCAATATAAAAGTATACCTTAGCCACTATAATCACTACTGCTAGGCACTGATTCAGTGACAGATCAGTGAAATAGAATTGAGGACCCTAAATTAAGTCATTTTTAATGACTATTTTTCACAATGGCCAATGGTCAGTCCATGAAATGGGGCATTAGATGTCTTTAATAAATGCTGCTAGAAAAACTGTATATTCACCAACAGAAAAAATGAAATGGTACCCCAGACACTTCACACAATAAACAAAATGAACACAAAATGGATCAAAGACATAGTTGACAAATTTATAAATTATTAAATTAATTGAAGATAACACAGAAATACATCTATGAGACCTTGTTATTTGTTTATTAAAAAACACAGGATAACTATCCTTATATCAAATGTATAAATAAAAAAGACAACAAATAAATTGGAGATCTTTAAAAAAAATCAAGATTTAACTTAAAAAATATCTGCATGTGTGCAAATGGGAAATATAATCTATGGAAATAATCTACCTCAAAAGGGTCTAATCATTAAAATACAGGCATGAGTTGGTGATATTGTGAGATCAGTTCCAGATTATTGTAATAAAGTAAATATTGCAATAGAGTTACATAAATACTTTGTCTTTCCTGTGCAATAACAAGTTATTTTTACACTACACTGTAATGTTTACTACAACTATACTATAATGTTATGAAAAAAGTTTGAAATATGTGGAAATTACAAAAATGTGACACAGAAGTGAGGGAAACACCTGCTGCTAGAAAATGGCAAGTTGAAAATAGTAGCAATAAACTTGTCTCATGTGTACTACAAATCTTCAAAAATTTGTAAAAAACATTATCTTCAAAGGAATATATAGAGTGACATAAACAACTGCAACAACATAAAAGCAAAGACAAATGACCCAAGCACAAAATATGAAGGAGACATAACTGGACACTAAAAAGAACATCCAGGCAGCCAACCAATATGAAAAGATGTTTTCAAAAATTAGCCATTAGGGTGTTGTAAATCAAAGCTAAAATGAGGTGCCATGGTCAAGTGAAATTTACAGGAGGATTAGAAGGGTGTTTCAAAATTATAAAATCAACTAATGAAATTCACCTAACTAAAATTGAGTTGATTAAAAAATAGATATCAAAAATACAGTTGAGAATAAGGGGAGATTGTAAACTTGATAGTTGATGGGGTTGAAATGGTACAACTAGGGCTGAGCCCTGGTGGCGTAAGTGGTTGAGTGCGGTACTGCAGCCTATGGGCTTGGTGGTTCAAATCCAGTGGTGGCTCTCAGGAGCAATGCTGGGTGGCTCCCACGACCACCAGAAGGCAGTGATGCCCACAAAAACAAAAACAAACAAAAGAAATGGTACAACCACTATTGAAAAGACTTTTAAAAAAAGTAACAGAAAGAAAAAATATAACTCTCATAAGATTCAGTATCATAAGATTCAGTAATGCTCCTCCTAGGGTTATATTCTATGGACCTAAGAAATAAAGATGCAAACACAGAAGTATGTGTGCTTATGCTAATTTCTGTTATATTCACAAGAAAAAACCCTTAAGTGTCCTTTAGTGGAGTAATGCATCAACAAACTATTAAGATATAGAAATATAGTAGAAAATTATGCAAATATTATGAATATTTAAAATATTGTGAATAATATTATGCAAAGAACAAGTATGAGTGTATAAAGCATATTACAGCATGAATGTATCTGGAAGTCAGCATGGTAAGTGAAATAAATCGAGAATAGCAGGACAAACACTATATGAACCTACTTTAATTAGAAGATTAAGAATAGATAAATAAAGAGAAATGTTTAATGGTGCATACCAGAAAGTAACAAGGTGTGGATAGTATGCTTTACGAAATAAAGACTATTTAAAACATACTATTTATGGTAAGTGAAAAATGACATTCCTATGAGAATGCATAGCAAAATCAAAATGATAATGAATGCTTAAGCACCTATGGATGAATTTAAGCCTTTCGGAACTGGACAAGGTACACACATGTACACAAGTGAGGAAAAATACAAATATCTGTATCAAAAATCAAACACACACAATTTAAAACCCAGAACAAACAACAACAAAGAAATCATCACAACTATTGAATTAATTCGTATTCATAGTGACTCTGTACTCATTGCCATTGAGTTGATTCCTACTCTTGACTCTTTAAGACAGGGGAGAATTGTCCCTATCTTTGTGGTAGTAGAAATCCCTGTCTTTGTTCCACAGAGCAGCTCAGGGTTTTGAACTGATGACAGTGTGGATCACAACCCTACTAGTAACCATGAAGGTTACCTGTGGGACCAACTAAATCTGCCCCATAGAGAACCCAAAGCTATGATTATTTTATTTATTTATTTTCCAAGACTGTAAATCTTTAGAGAAGCAGATTTCCATATCTTTCTCCTGTGGAATAGATGCTTGGCTTGAACCCTTGGCTGTTCAGTGAGTAGCTTGTAACCACTGTACACTAGGGTTGCTCAGATTTATCCATAAAATCCACCCCACCACCACCACCACCACCAAAACAAAACAGAAAACACCTCGCCACATTGATTGTGACTTATAATAGCTAAAAACAGATTTTCTGAGACTATAAATCTTTAAGAAAGGCCACTGGCACAAGTCCAGAGAATTTGGGGTTTGGAGGATAAACCAGATATAGGATCAAGAACAAACAAACAGCAAGCTCTTCTGCAGTATCTGCTATATTGGAAGCAAGTCACTCCCCCCCTCCACCCACACACACACCAAGGTAAAATTCTTTCACTTGATTGGATCAGGGCTGTGATTTACATAAGTGTGCTGCATCCTACACTAATTTTCTTACAGCTAATTAGTGAATCATAGGATCCCATTATGGATATGATAATCCATGTTAGATCATATCAAAGGGGACTCAGCCCCCAAACCAAACTCACTACAGTAGAGTTCTACACATAGCTACCGTGTAAGAGAGGATAGATTAGATAAGAGCTACCCTTGTAAGTTTCTGAGACATTAAATATTTATGGGAGAAGAAAGCCTCATTTTCTTCTCCAGCTCTCAAGTGCTGGCTGGTGGTTTCAAACTGCTGACCTCATAATTAGCAGTCAACCTAAAAGTAGCCCAGTGTGTTACTTAATATTTTATGAAGCCTGCAAGAGGACTAAACTCATCGCCATCAAGGCAATACTGACATTATGACCCTATGGGGCAGAACAGAACTGCCTCTGCAAGTTTCTGAGACTATCACTGTTTATGGAAATAGATATCCTATCATTCTCCCAAGGAGCAGCTTGTGTTGGACTGCTGACTTTGTGGATCACAGGCAAATACACAAATCATATGCCATCAGAGCATATTAGATCTTAAGTCACTGAGAATGCTGGACCTAGTCAACATTTGCCTGAATAATGCTCAGGAGGATAGGAATGGAAGGGCAGTTCCTCATGCTAATACAAGTTATCTATGAAAAGTGGACAGCTAATGTCATAGTCAATGGAGAAAAGAATAAATCACTCCCACTGAATAAGGGAATCAGACAAGAATGTCCCTTATCCCCACTGTTATTCAGTATTGTACTGGAGGACCAAGTTAATAATATTAGAGAACAGAAGAAGAGGGAGAGGTGAAATTATCGTTATTCACAGATGACATGATTCTGTACATCAAAAATCTCAAAAGCTCTACAACTGTAGTACTGACAGTGATAGAGGAATATGAAAGAATGGCAGGATACAAGATTAACAAACAGAAGTTGATTGGTTTTCTGTATATATCCAACAAGACCATGGAAGAGGAGATCAAGAAAGCAGTGCCATTTACAGTTGCCAAGAACAAGCTGAAATATTGAGGGATATATATAACCAAAAAAAACAAAAGACCTATACAAGGAAAACTACAAAACCCTACTATAGGAACCAAAGGCAACCTCCACAAATGGAGGAATATCCTATGTTCATGAATCTGAAGACTGAATCTAGTAAAGATGTCTAACCTACCCAGGGCACTTTGTAAGTTTAATGCCATCCTGATTTAACTACCAACAACATTTGTCAGAGAATTGTAAAAACTGACCATCAATTTCAAATGGAGAGGAAAGAAGCCCAGAAATAGCAGAGATCTCCTCAAGAAGGAAATAGACAGAGGGTTCGCTTTACCTGTATTATATACCTACTACAAAGCCACAGTGGTCAAAACAGTATGGTAATGGCATAATGACAGATAACAGTCCAATAGAAAAGAATAGAAAACTCAGAAATAAAACCATCAGAGTACAGACAACTGATTTTTGACAAGGACCCCAAAGCAGCAAGTCGGAGGCTGATGCCTTATTTAATAAGTGGTGCTGGAAGCAATGTAAATCCACATGTAGAAAAATGCATCAGAATGTCTATCTCACTCCATGCACAAAACAAACAATTTCAACGTGGATCATGGACCTAGAAATAAAACCTCAAGCCATCAGGTCCATTAGCCAAGGAATTGGGGCAAACCTAAGAATGAACCTTGGCCCAAGGAATACAAAGGCTACCTACAATAAGGCAGGGTATATACACGGGGACTCTGAAATTAACAATGGGACTTACTAAGTAAAACACCTGTGTGTGTGTGTCAAGAAACTTTACCAAGAGAGTAACAAGGCAATCCACAGACTGGGAAAGGACTTTTAGCAATGACACAAGAGACAAAAGACTTATTACAAAAAAATCTACAATACTCCCCTTTCCTGCAAAAACAGGTCTTTTCATCAGAAGAGTTGGAGGAAATTATGCTAAGCGAAGTCAGGTAATCACAAAAGGAGTTACAGCATGAGTCCCCTGAAGTAAATGTAATCAGTATGGTAGATTTCGAAGAGTAGCCAGCTATATCATAACATTTCGATTGAGATATATGAAAGTGAGAGGAGGTTGGACCAAACTCAAGAAAGTACACCATGATGGCCTATCACAGTAATGGGAAAAGGACTGAGGGGTTGGGAGAGGGAGAAAAAGGAGGTTAAAATGTGAACTAATAACTGAAGGAAGCAGGGCAATAATCCATCCAGGAGTAGAGTACTGGTCTCATATCCACAGAATCTGGAGTGGGCATGCAAACCCTACCATGAAGAACCAAACCATGAGAACAGTGAGTCACATGGAAAGATGTATGAAGAGAGAGAGAGAGTTACAGTGTTGGCATCAAACAGAGTCAAAATGACCCTCTCCCTGGAAGTGGACATGTCTGAGAGCAGGTTGTGGGGAGGGGCCAGCATTCCACACCCACATGACTTCAGTGGCACACAGGAGATGGAAAGGTGGGGGGGGAAAATGATTGTGTTGACTAACACAAGGATAAGGCAAAAACAAGTGATCCAAAATCAGTGGCAATGTGGATGTGAGAGGCCTGATAGGGAGTTATCAATAGTAATGTAACAGAGAGAAATTATTGAAATCCAAATGAAGACTGAGCATAATAGTGGGACAAGAGGAAAGTAAAAGGAAATAGAGGGAAGAACTGGGAGGTAAAGGGCATTTATATAGGTGGACATTGGACCTCAGCTCAAGTACTTCCTCAATGCAAGAATATTTTATTCTATTAAACTGGCATTTCATAATGCTCACCTTCTTGACATGATAGCTGAAGACAAATGTGTGTATAAGCAAAAGTAGTGAAGAAAGCTGATGGTGCCTGGTTGCTTAAAGGTTCTGGGGATTTAAAGGCTTGAAGGTAAATAAGAGCCCATCCAACTGAGAAGCAACAAAGCCCACATGGAAGAAGAACACGAGCCTGTGTGTCAAAGGGATCAGGTATCATATATCAAAGAACTAAAAATTTTATCATAAATAAGGGGGAGCATAGATTGGGAACCCAAAGTCCATCTTAGGTGAAGTGATATCTCCTTACTGAAGGGTTGCACAAAGGAGTCAAGTCAGTAAGGGTACAGTGTAGCAACAATGAAATATGCAACTTTCCTCTAGTTCTTAAAAGCTTCCTCCCTCTCACTATCATGATCCCTATTCTACTTTACAAATCTGGTTAGACCAGAGGGTGTTCACTGGTACAGAGAGGAGTTGGAAACACAGAGAATCCAGGGCAGATGGTACCTTCAGGACCAGTGGTAAGAATGGCGATACCAAAAGCATGGAGGGAAGGTGGAGTAGAAAGGGAGAACTCATTATAACCTCCTCCCCGGAATATGAACAACAGGGAAGAGGGTGAAGGGAGACATCGGACAGTGTACGATATGACCAAATAATAATAATTTATAAATTATCAAAGGTTAACGAGGAAGGGGGGTAGCAGGGAAAGAGGGGAAAAATGAGGAGCTAATGTCAAGGGCTTAAGTAGATAGAAAATGCTTTGAGAATGTTGATGGCAACAAATGTACAAATGTGCTTTGCATACAATCGATGTATGTATGCTTGGATTATGACAAGAGCTATATAAGCATCCAATAAAATGATTAAACATAATAATAATTAAAAAGAGAGAAGATACAAACCATAATATCAGGATTTAGGTGGAAATTCTAGTGCATTGATTGCATTAATTCAATATAATAAATAAAGAGTTTTGAAGCAATATAAAAAAGGGCTTCCAATAAAATGATTTATTAAAAAAGAAGAAATTGGAATTTTTCACATATCACACAATTGCACATATGAAAATATTAAAATAATATTCAATTAAGCTATCCAATCTGATAATTGAATATGGCAAATTTGTTGACTCTTTAGTTAATATGATATAATTCATTTAGTGTAATATAATTTAGCATCATATATAATTTAGTATAATGTAATCCATAAAATATAGTGATTTAGTTAACATAATATTCTTTAATATCCTTAATCCAGATAGCCAAATGAAATAGATAACCAAATGAAAAGAATTCATCAATAAGATGAACTATGTCAAATATAAAGAAACAGATAAATAAAAGTTGTATACAGCTTCTGCATGTAATTATTGCAAAAAAGTAAAGATCAAATAATGAAAGGCATGTTTCAATTTTATGAATGGAAAATTCAGTATTATTAAGGTTTTTATAAAATTCACTATAATCTGTTTTTATTTTGCACAAGCTCCTCTGTATGTATATGTACTGTAGTTCCTAAAAGAATACTGTGGTTAGGGACAATAGCCCCCTTTGTATTTGAAAATACATGTAAAACTTTTGACTTTCCAAACTTTATCTCTGAATAGCCTACATTTGACTTAAAGATTTACTGATAAAGTCAATGAAAACACAGTATATGTATTATATACTGAACTAACATAAAGCTGGATTTTCAATATGAGATAAAATGATATTACACAAAAAGTGTAAGATAATTTGCACCTAAAAATGTGGCTGTTTTTATTATTATTTCTACAATGTTCCTTACAGTGAATTAATTTATTTAACTTGAAAAAGTGGGCAACTGAATATGCTGACCTCAATCTGTAGTGTACATCAAAGAATTCAACTCTTCTTGTGTTATTGAGACTTCTCTCTGCTAATTGCTTCTAATGCTTCCAGCATCACTAGTGGTGCTTATATGTCTCCTCTGGAATTATTCTAGGATTAGGGTATTATGGTAGACACTAAAATACATGTTGTGATGGTTAGATTTTATGCCAACTTGATGTGAAACAACCTACATGAAAGTGTGGATAGAGTCCCAATTCTCAATCAGACATGGTCTAATGACATCTTCTTGTGAGTGAATATCAGGGGGTTACCGGCCTCCTGAGATACTCAGAGCAAGAGTTCACCAGGCAGTTGTGTAGCAATAATTATTATTTATTATAACATCGATATAGAGATTACGAGAGAGAGAGAGAGAGAGAGAGAGAGAGAGAGAGAGAACAATAGGAGTTACATTTCATGATACATGCTCACTTCCTCCTCGCTAGATGCTCCACGTGGTGAGAAAGAATTTCTATTATCCCCTTATAAATATCCTTCTCATTGGGATATCTGAACCCCACCATTACTGTTACTTGTCAGTGGAATGTCACAGGAGAGGGCTGTCTTAAAGGCTATTCGGTGGTAAGAGGAGTGATAAGACATGACCTTGGCCTCTGGGGGTAGATAAACATTTCTGTTAGGTTAGAGACCATTAACAATGGCTCTTGAATCCCACCCACAGGCTTTAAAGGAAGGGAACCATCATCCTAACAGCAGGGGAATTAGTTCTGTAGTGAGATAACACAAAGGCCTTAGTAACTTGAAACTACAGAAAGTATAGCTAATTTAACTTCCATATTAAACAGTTTGCTTAATATTTGGCATATAATAATTGTAGAAAAGTTCTGTCTTCATCCCACAGGTGAAGTCTTTTCATAAGCAATCCTGTGGATAACTTATCAATAGCCCCCATTTACCCTCCTGATTGTTTGTGTTCTGTATCTGACTGTGGGTTTGGAGGCCTATGTGATTTGCCAACCTTGAGACTTAAGGTCCACTGCCCTGTTCCTGTGGATCTTAGATCTATACAACTCTGCACCCACCAATGCATGATCTCTCCACTTCTAACTTAGCTTCCTATTTCAGTGGCTGGCAACTACATGAGCCTAAAGAGCACCACAGCTATGATTTGACCCAGAGTCTTGGGTTGGATTGGACTGAACTGCTTCTTAATATAAATATCTTTTTTGACATAAAATTAGTTTTTATACATATATGAATGTACCAGGCTTTGCTTCTCTAGAAATATGAGCCTAACAAACACAGCAACTGCGAGAGCTGACTTTGTACTATGACAATTTACTGGAAAGGCAAACTACTAACAGGGAGGTGATCAAAGAAATATAATATTAAAAAATGATCCTTGTATAAATGAACAGCAAGAAGTTCAAACCTTTGTTGTTCAATTCTTTCTTTTTAAAAATCATTTTTATTTGAGGCTAGTACAACTCATCACAATCCATCCATCCATTGTGTCAAGAACATTAGTACATTTGTTGCCATCATCATTCTCAGAATATTTTCTTTCTACTTAAGGCCTTGGTAACAGGCCCTCATTTCCCCACTCCATGCTTCACCATCCCTCCCTCCTTGATAACTTGTAAATTATTATGTTTTCATGCTTTATATTCATATTTTATATTATATGTCTCCCTTCATCCACTTTTCTTCCTGCAGAGAAGGGGCTATTTGCAGATGCTTTATCGATGTGATCAGTTCCCCCTTTCCTCTCCACTGTCCCCTTACCATCCTGGTATTTCCACTTTCATTGTTGGTCCTGAGGGTTTTATTTGTCCTGGATTCCATGTGTTACTAGACTTGATCATGGGCAATGTAAAGAAGAGGAATACTGAAACCCAAATGAAGGCTGAGCATGATAGTGTAGCAAGAATAAAGTAAAAGGAAATAGAGCAAGGAACTATCAGGCAAATAGCATTTATACAGCTCTAAATGTAAGCTTGTACATATGCAACTATATTTATATGTGACAATGGGGAAATTGATCTATTTATATGTTTAGTATTAAAGTAGCAGAAGGACCTTGGGCCCCTACTCAAGTATTCTCTCAATGCAAGAACATTTTGTTCTATTTTACTGGCATTCCATGATGCTCACCTTCTAACACAATCGATGAAGAAAAACACGAGTGTAAGAAAATGTGGGAAAGAAAGCTGATGATAACTAGCTATCAAAAGTTATAGCATCTGGGACTTTAAAGGCTTAAGGGTTAACAAGCACCCATATAGCTCAGAAGCAACAAAGCCCACATGGAAGAAGCATACCAGTGTGGATGATCACAAGGTGTCAATAAGACCAGGTATCAGGCTTCAAAGAACAAAAAATGCATATGGCAGGGAGTGCATAATGGAGACCCAAAGTCCATCTGTAGGCAACTGGATATCCCCTTAAAGAAGGGTCCAGGGAATGAGACAAGATAGGGTGCTGTATAGGACCAATGAAATATACAACTTCCCTCTAATTCTTTAATGCTTTCTTGCCTCCCTCCCCCCACTATCATGACCCCAATTCTACTTTACAAATTGGCTAGACCAGAGAATGTACATATGTAGTTAATTCTATGAAAATGCAGAGTCAGTGATAGTGAATTTGAATATAAGAACTCAGCTGAAAGATAGACCATCAGTATCAGGAAGGAACTCCTGGCATAGGATCTTGCAATTCACTACATTGAATTAGTCAGCTACTTTATAGCACAGTACGTGTGGCAGTGTGCACCTGGTATTCCCTGCTTCTAACATGTAATAGTGCCAGAATATTATAGGCTCAGAAGCCCATAGGATGCTAAGTGACAAAATATATGTGAAAGTGCAATAAGGATAGAATTGCTAGTGAGGAGTAGAGTCACCTTACAAGAGGAACTAAAATGATACGGCACTATGTCACCTTACAGGTGTACTATCTAGATGCCAGTTCCAACAGCATGGGTGAGCTACATATCTTTACTGCCAGTGACTAGCTGTTGCAGTGGGGTTTCTTGTTTCAATGACTCTAGATGTTCTCCCATAGACCACTGGGTTCAAAAGATCAACTTTCTGGTTATCAGCCATCTTCTTGTCCAGTGTGGCACAGAGGATATGTTTCAAGGATATTATTGAATAACAAATGTTAGATTGATGTGTTATTTATTTTTAAGAGTTGTCTTTGTTGGATTCTCCTTTTAACCTCAGAATCTTCAGACCAGCATCTTTGATCTACTAAATGACCAGGTGGGTGCACAATAATCTGCATGATCTTATATTAAATTATTTTGACACAGAAGCAAGTAAATTATCAGAACTGTTCTAATTGACAACAAACATTAAGCTGATAAATTTGTCTATCTTATGAGCATTATATGGTATCCCTCCTCACCGCTTTTTATGGTTTGCACTTTGAGGTCAATTTTATCTAAGATTAGGATTGCTACCCCTGCTTTTTTTGAATTATTGTTTGCCTTTCTCCAGCCTTTGTTCTCAGTCTATTTTTGTCTGTAGTCTTGAGATGTGCCTCCTGCAGGCAGCAGATTGATGGGTTGTATTTTCTAAGCCAGTTTGCTAGTCACAGTCTTTTGATTCCCAAGTTCAGTCCATTGACATTTAGGGTTATTATCTCCAACTGTGGAATATGTGATGTCATCTTCTACTTTTTGTGTTGAGTGTTTCCCTATCTCCCTTTCTTTTCAGTGTGTTGTAGATGTGTGTGTGAGGGCTGATCATTCTTGATTTCTTTTCACTCTTAAGCCATTCCTATTTTCAAGGCTGTTTTCTCTTTGCTGCCCTCTGGGTGAGGCTGTTCTATCTGATCTTTTTAAATTTAAGCTTAAAGAATGCTGTTCTTCTACCTATACCAGATCAGCAAGGATCATTTGTAGGGCTGGGTTTCTTCTAACATATTCTTTTCGTTTTTCCTTGTCTAAAAAAATTGTTACTTCTCCATCTAGCTTGATAGATAATTTGCTGGGTAGAGTATTCTTGAGTTTGCATTATTTTCCTTCAATTTTTGGAATATATTACTCCATTCCTCTTTTTCATAGGGTCTGCTGATAGGTGTGAGTGTATTCTTATTTGAGAAACTTTATATGCGATTGCTTTTTTTCCCCCTAGCTGCTCTCATGATTTTTTCCTTTTCCTCAAAGTTGGGTAGTTTAATGATTATATGTCTTGTTGACTTTTTCTTGGGATTCAGTCTAGCTGGTGTTCTTTCAGTCTCCTGAATTGTTTCCTGGTTTTCATTCATTAAGCTTCATTCAAAAGGGAAGTTTTCCTCCAGGAATTCTCTGACTATTGTTGCAGATGACGACTTTGTTGGGTCTACCTCTGGTAAACCAGTAATTCTGATATTATTTCTTCTTATAACATCTTACATTTTCTTCAGTTTCTCTGATAACCTTATAAGATTTTTGTTCGCGGATGTTAAATTCCACTTGGCTATCCTCTAGGTCACTTATGTGATTTTCAGCTTCCTCCAGTCGATTCGTGAAGTCTGTGACTCTACTGTTGTTTTCTGTTATCTTGTCCCTAAGCTCTTGTATTTCCCTTTGGTGTATGGACATTATCGCGTCTATGAATTCATTCTTTTTCTGTATTGTTTCCCTCATGTCATGTATAACTCAAAGCATCATCCTGAAAATCTCCTTCTGTGGTATATCAGTGTCTGCTTCTTCTATGCATGCCATCAAGTTCAGGGTATCTCCTCCCTACACTTAGACTCCCAATATCAGGTCCCCATATTCCCTTTTCCCCTTTCACCTCCCCCATGAAGCCTTAATAATTTACAAATTGTTGTTGCTTTTTCATATCACACATTGTCCAAAGTGTTCCTTCACTCACTTCCCTGTTGGTCATACCCCAGAATGGAGGTTATATGTACATCCCTGAAATTGGTTCCCCCTTTCTACTTCACGATCCCTCCACTCCCATCACTAGTCCTGAGGGAAATCTATCCTAAATTCCCCATGTTTCCAACTCCAATTTATATCCCATGTTCTAACTGGACTTGTCTGGTAGAATCAGGAGCATGATAGTGGGTGAGAAGAAGCATTTGAGAACTAAAGGAAAGTTGCATATTTTATTGTTATTTCACTGTACTTTAATTGGCTCATCTCTAACTGCAACCCTTCTGTAGGAGGATGCCGCTTCACCTATTGATGGACTTTGGATCGCCAATCTGTACTCCCCCCCCCCCAATTATAATGATACAATTTTAGTTCTTTGATGCCTGACATTGAATCCCTTCAACACCTCATGGTTACACAAACTGGTGTGCTTCTTCCATGTGGACTTTTTTGCTTTTATGCTGAATGGCCGCTTGTTTACTCAAGACTTTAACACCTCAGCTGCTATATCTTTTGATAGGCAGCCACCATCAGCTTTCTTCACCACACTTGCTTATGTACACATTTGTCATCAGCAATCATATCAGGATAGTGAGCATGAAATGTTTTGCTTTTTAGTTCTTGAATTCTGATATCTAATCACTTTGACACCTGGTGATCCAACAAGCTGGTGTGCTTCTTTCACATGGGCTTTGTTGCTTCTGAGCTGGATGGCCTCTCAGAAGCAACTCAAGCCTTTAAGACCCCACATGTTACATCTTTTGATAGGGCACCATCAGCTTTCCTCACCACCTTTGCTTATTCACACATTTGTCTTCAGTGATCATTTCAGGAAGGTGAGCATCATGGAATGCCAATTTAATAGAAAAAAAGTGTTCTTGCACTGAGGAAGTACTTGAATGGAAGTCCAATATCCATCTGCTGTCCTACTACTAAGCCTATAAGTATATGCTCATTGATCTATTTCCCCATCATTACATATAAATAGATGCACGTATGTACATGTCTGTATTTAAACCTCTATAAATACCCTTTATCCCCAGTTCTTTCCTCTATTTCATTTTACTTTCCTCTTGTCTCACTATCATGCTCAGCCTCCATTTGGGTTTCAGTATTTTCTCTCTGTTACATTACTCTTGATCAATACCTATTAAACTTCTCTCACCCACCTTTTCTCTGATTTTGGACCAATTGATATGCCCTTATCCCTGGGTTGGTTGACACTATTTCCTTTCCTCCCCTTTTCCCATGGCCCCCGCCCTGGAACCATCAGTCCTATTGTTTTCCAGCCTATCTTATTTAAGTAGACCTGCAAACGTAACAATATGTACAAAAAAACAATATGTACAATATGTACAAAAAAAGAAGTAACCAAAGAAAATAAAACAATAATAACAACAACAAAAAAACCCAATGTCTGATATGCATGTAAAAAATGATAATAACAATATAAAGACCTGTAAATAATTCAAGGTCTGTTCATTAACCTCCAGGAGTATCCCGCGGTTAAGTTGGATGGGGTGCCAAAGTTTATCTATGGTCCCAAAGTTTATCCCTGTTACTCTATCTAGAGCTCCATGCTCCAAAACACATTAGAGTTTTGCCCTGGTGTGGTTGTGTCAGACAGGGTATAATCCTGACCCTGTTTCTCCATTGTTGGCCCTGAAAGGCCTTATGTCAGCAATGGTAGCTGTATTTCATAGTGGAGCTTGCCATATGATCTTATGCATTGGCTGTTCTGAGTGGGAATATCATCATGAAGACTTGGTGGACCAGAGGCACTCCTTTCTTTCTTCTTTCCCCTTTATTTGTTCTCATGTGCTCTAGTCAGGCATCTCTCACTCCCCAAGCTGCAGTTTCAAGTGCTGACCTCCAAGGCAAACTCCTCTGGTGAAGAGGCGGCTGATCCTGATGTTGGGATTGGGGTTGTGTGATCAGACCCCTCTGTTGGTTCCCCACTTCATTCCGTCACACTGTATTCACATCCTGGGTCACTGGGTTTAAGTTTGGTCCCTTCTTCCCTCTGGAGATATAAAAAATATGCTCCCTTTGGGTGTGTTAGTAGCCCATTCCCTCTCTCTCTACAAATCACCATCTACCCTATGCCCCACCCCATCCCCCCCATTCCAGTTGGCTACCATATGTAGCCCTGAATTTGATCTGGCCCCTTTCATACTACCTTGGCCTCTCCGCAGGCATTTCTGAATACAGTAGCTACCTAAGATACCCTTTTTGCATTTTTTAAAAATTAAGCTTACCTCAGTGGACTCATGTTGTACCTTTTGCTCTTGGCTAACTTCACTTACCATAATTTCCTCCAGCTTCCAAAAAGAGCAAAACTGACTGCCCACTGAGGAGGTACGCAAAAGACATGAACAGAAGTTTCACAGAGACAGAAATCAGAATGGCCAATAAACAGGTGAGAAAATCTTCCCGGTCATTGACCACAAGAAAAATGTAAATCCAAACAACAATGAGATACCACCTAACACCCTCAAGGATAGCCCAATTCAAAAAATCAGAAAGCAGTCAGTATTGGAGAGGCTGTGGGGAGATAGGAACACATATCCACTGCTGATGGACCTGTAGGTATATACAGCCACTATGGAAATTAATTTGGCAATATTTAAAACAGATGGAAATTGAGCTACCATATGACCCTGCAATTCCCCTACTGGGCATACACCCAGAAGAAGCAAGCAACACACTGTAACCATACATCTGTTCTCCAATGTTCATCGCTGCACAGTTCAAAATTGCAAGGAGTTGGAAGCAGCCCAAATTTCCTTCAACTGATGAATGGATTAAAAAGCTGTGGTACATACACACAATGGAGTACTATGCATTGCTAAAAAGCAGTGATAGATGCATGAAGTGTTGAATTTCTCTTTCAGACACTTTCCCTGTGCCAATCTCCTACTGATTTTCTCTGGTGAGTGTCACGCACTCACCAACTTCCCAGAAGTCTAAACTGATAAATTTGAGGAGAAGAGCATGATAGATAATAATGGAAATGACCAGGGAGATACCCAGGTCTCAGCTCTCCAGGATCAAAAGTCGCAAATTGGTAGAGTCCTTCTGTAGTGAGGCAAACAAGAACAGTTTGAGGGAAACATTAGGGATCTCTGATTCTATTGAAAGCAATCACCATGGTGTTTCTGTTCCCAGCACAGTGCATTTTCCATGTAGCAATAAACTGAAGCACATTTCATTAATTCATTATTTCCCCTAAATAGCAATATGTTTAGTTTCAGACCATTTCTTAATCAAAGAAATGGAAACAAAGGGAAGTACCATAAAACAAACCACTTTATCATCTAACCAGAAAGGTTTGAGATGCTGTAGACCACATCTTCTATAATTAGCCCAGTCAAAAACCTGCTTCTCTGAGGGTTCTGAATCCCATGGGAAACCTGTCAGGGAGTGAGGTTAAAGCAGACCATGCTGCATTGTGCTGAATTTGCCAGTCACCTGCAGTTCTCTTGAGAGGCACTTTCCAGTCAATTACTCCAAGCTGAAGTGAGGAACTTGAAATTTGAATCACTCCCTGAGAGCTGTTTGAAATATGTTTTTGCTAAGGCCAGTTATTGCTTACTGTTCCTTAACTGGAGCTTGAGAGAAAGGACAGGAGAGACTTACTATGACTCTTCAGAGAGTTAATATTGGCAGAACACTTGTACATTTGCTGATGAACAGGGTGGCAGCTTTGCAGAAACTCAATAAAGTAGAGCATCATTTTCATTTATATTTATGCAATAAACTCAGTTCACCCCACAGTTACTACCTATAGAAGAATTAGTCCAGGACCAAGAGAAGTGATAGAAATTTTATTTGACATGGAACTGTGATTTTATTATCATTGGCTGACACAGACTATGTTTTCACATTCTGATGCTACCCACTCATTCAGAGTTAGATGTATATATTTAGATATTCATGTCTATGGCTGTATGCATGATGGCCTAACAGCACACTTACAGGCACTAAGTAAATCTGTAGCTCCTAAAAAATACATCATTTTAACCCCTCTCTACCATCCAACCTGCCTTCCCTTCCTTCCCCTTCCATCCCTAAGATGCATTAAAATATGTTTCTTTTGGTGTGGAAACTCATCTTGGTTTTCTTCCCTTGTAACAGTAATGGAGGGTAAGATAATCTACAAGAGTGTGAACAAAGAAAGGGAGTGCAGTGGTGCTAAAACAAGCTATTGGAAGGCTTGAGAAGTCATTTATGGTAAGTTGTTAAACACAAAGATGATCTGAAATATAAAGCTTCCATTGAATTTGCAATAAAAATTAAAAAAACTTTAAAAGTGAGAGAGATGAATAGTTTTATGAAAATAAAGGTGCCTTTTGGCCAGATATGTCCTATTAAACTTTCAGGGTTCACGTTCAACCTGGGAAACTGTATGATACTCTATTCCATGAACTGACTCATGTTGCCTCAAAGAAATCCATTTCCCGCATAGATTCATGCAATGGGGAGCTCTCAAAGAGATAAGTGGGAGGGATGGAGGTCATAGATGGAGTCAAGATGTTTTTCTCAACCTGCCACTTTTCTGTGTTTAATTTTTTTAAGGCTAGTTGTAAATATAGACTAGAGATAACTGCTGCAACATGATTCCTTCTTTCCACCACATGCTAGTAACCACACTCTCCCTCTGTACACAGATTTGTAAAGAATCTCCTTTTAAGATGCCCTTGTATTAAATCTGTTTGATGTGCTGTCTTTGACTGTCCTGTCTCCACCTCTTCATCCACTTTCTTTCATCACACTTGGTTTTGCTTGACTTTCTGTATGATCTGATTCCCATTGCATACTGTACTCATTCATGTGGCATCTCACAGGTCCAGACTAGAAAATGAATAGGAGACAAGCCAAACAGGAGAAACACATCAGTATATTTTTCCTAGTAAACATAAAAAAAAAGAAGAAACAAGTAAAATTAATCTTAGTATTATATTTCTTTTAACTAGCTACATTTAGCTTCTATGTCAAAAACTTTATAAATATGGAGTCATGTGGTTTTTTTTAACTTGTATATTGTTTATTTTTTTAATTAAAAAATCATTTTATTGGGGGCTCGTACGTCATTTTCCCAATACATAGATAAACATACTGTGACAAGAACCCTCGCATGTCCGCTGCCGTCATCATTCTGCAAACAGCCGCCCTTTCCCCCAGCCCCTGGTGTCGGTTCCTCCAAGCCATCCCCTGTTCCCCTGCTCTCTCTCTCCCATC
The DNA here is from genome assembly GCA_004026705.1 of Nesogale talazaci. NCBI lineage: Eukaryota > Metazoa > Chordata > Mammalia > Afrosoricida > Tenrecidae > Nesogale > Nesogale talazaci. The sequence continues at coordinate 22,745 of PVJH01028419.1, forward strand.
CACCCTCAATACTTTATAAATTATTATTATTCTGTCATATGTTACCCTGCCTGACACCTCCCTCAGCCCACCCCCCCATGCCCGTCCTCCAGATAGGTCATATGCTATGTGGTTTTAAAACCAGTGCCTGCCAAATCTACTCCAACTCATGGGACCCCTTGTTTAAGAAAGCTTCTTAGAGATTGAAATGCCTGGTTTTTCAAGTCACTTGCTATCACTTTCTTTCAATGCACCTCTTTGTGGATTCAAAGCATTTCATTCCCTTCTCTCTTTCTCTCTGTCTCTCTTTGCTCAGCTGATCTAGATCTTTCTGACACTGACATATGTATCAGTATTTACTAACATAAAGCATTTCATGGTGATGTTTTACATTTTATAATGGTTTTGGAAGGAGATCTGTTAACCCAGATTTCTCATAATCTACTTCATATATTAACATTAAATTACTTAAATGCTTCTCTTTGATCCATTCTAAAATGTGTTTTGTGATAGGTATACTTATTGTGGCAATGTGGCCAATAGGAACATATGGGATTAATCAGGTCACAGGTGGATTGGATCACAGATAAATGACTCTGCAAGGCTGCCTCCCTCTCTCTTGCTTTCTGGTGATCAGAGCATGCTGGAGTGTGTATGTTGCCATGTTAGTTAGTTCTCTGCATCAGCTAGTTAGCACTACTACCAGTGGGCTTGCTAGAGCTTGAGACTCCTTTGAGACCTGCCTTGCCACGCTGCTGGTGCATACACTGCTTGAGCTTAGGCTGCTGCATTCTGTCACCTTGCATTGCTTGTATTCTCTATTTCATTCGGACCTACTTCACTAAGCTACTGAGTTACTGAGTTTTGGTGACCCACTCTGCTGTTTGCTGCTTGTAGGAAAACTCTGCTTGAGAGTCCCTGGAGAGACTCAGCTGTCCGTTTCCTTTCTCTGGGACCAGCAGCCCACGTACCATGGAAGTGAGCTGAACTGAATCCTCTGTACGGCTATGTGGATTAATTACCTGCTGTATTCCTTTCTCACTGTATAAACCTCTCTCTCTCTCTGATATAAATAAACCATAAGTGTCCTAATTTCAGAAACCCTAGAAACCCTGTCTAACACATATTGTATACCTTCCAAGTTATTTTGTGATAATAGAATAAAAAAGGAGGAGTACTAAACTTCTCACCCAAGCTTAATTTTCAAGACTTTTTCTTAAGAGCAGGTAATTTTTTTCCTATTATGTTCTGTACTTTCACATTTCTAGCCTATCTCCTGTGGCTCTCTGTAGTGGATTTACTTTTCTGTCCCATGAATTATCATCTCTTTATTAGACAAAAGCCCTAAAGAATCTGTATTCTAAGTATACTCCAAACACCAATCTCACTGTCAACAGTGACTAATAGAGACTCCTTGTGTTTTCACAGACTTCAATTGTTTTCAGGAGTTGAAAGCCCAGTATTTATGCTGTAGAGCTGTTGGTATTTTCAAACTGTGGCCCATGCAGACATGTCCAACACATAACTACCATACCACCAGGGCTCCTTGTCTTTTAAGCATAGGATAGCTAACTGAAAGGCAGAAGGAAGATGAGGTTCTCTGCTTATGATTAAAGATTTCAAGTCTCTTGAAGGTAAACAAGGGGACATTTTGCTCAGAAGCAACAAATCCCACATGGAAGATTCACACCAACCTGTGTAGAAGGGATCAGATATTAAGCATTAAAGGACAAAAAAATCAAATCATTGTGAAACAGGGGAGTGCAGATTGGGGACTTGACCCATCTGTAGGCAATTGGACATCCCCTTACAGAAGAGTAGTGGGGAGGAGATAAGTCAGTAAGGGTGCAGTATAGCAAAGATGAGACATACAACTTTCCTCTAGTTCATAAATGCTTCATCCCCCAAACTATCATGATAATAATTCTACCTTACAAATCCAACTAGACTGGAAGATGTACATTGGTACAGATGAAAACTGGAAATAGAGGGAATCCAGAACAGATGAACCCTTCAGAACCAGTAGTAAGAGTGATGATATCAAGAGGATGGAAACGAAGGTGGCATAGAAAGGAGGAGCTGATTACAAGTATCTACAGATAACCTCCTATCTGAAGGAAGGACAGCAGAGGAGTGGGTGAAAGGAGACATTGGGCAGTGTAAGATATAACAAAACAAATTATAAATGATCAAGTATTCATGAGGGAGAAGGGAGCAGGGGAGGAAAGCAAAAATGAGGAACTAATGTCAAGGGCTCACGTGAAAAGCAAATGTTTTAGAATGATGATGATAGTGGGTTGTAAAGGTGATTTACACAATGTATGTATGTGTATATTGTGATAAGCATTGTATGAGCCCCCAATAAAATGATTTATTCATTTATTTAAATAAATAAAAATACTAGGGAACAGTGATACTCTTTCTCACGGGATCACCAAGACTTGGAATTTACTAAATAATAGCAGTTTTTATCTGATTCACCTTTAGCCAAAGCAATAAGACATGTTCTCTTTTCTGTGCACATCACAACATTGATATCTGTGCTGGTAATTTGCCCTGGATTCATTTGAAATCATTCTGACAACGTTGGCAGAATACTCATGAAGTCTGTTATTCAAGCAGACATGTTTTCACTTCCAATGGCCTTATTAGCATCTTAACAATGTTATAAGAAATTACAAGAAATTTTTTCCTGTTTAGAGACATCAATATTTAAAAACAGATTTCAATGTATTTTATGGCAATTTTATGACTCTAGATATGGCAGAACATCAAATGTGTAAATATTTGAATTTCAGGTTTCTTGGACCCTAAAATAAACTGGCAAAAGCTTGGAATTAGGTGCTGCCAGATCTGCATTTTTTCCTACCAATGGCTAAATTCAAATTATCTAGTGCTTTTCTACTAGAATATCTTCATCTCTAAATTGTAGAAAACAAGCTGCTGTTGAATTGATTCTAATAGATGGTAAGTCTATGTGTGTCATAGTAGATCAATGCCCCAGAGGGTTTCCATGACCTGTTTTTCATAAGTAGACTGCCAGAACTTTTCCCCCAGGCATCTGTGGTTGAATTCCAACCTCCAGATCCTCTACTAAGAGACAAGTGCATTCATCATTCATACTACTTGGGGACCCAAGATTGTGGACAGATACCATATTTGGTAGGACATTTAAAAATATTTCCCCTGAAAAAGCAAGATGCTTCATAATGTAGATGCCTAAATAACTGAAGTAATTATTATCTAACATAAAGAAATGCTACTAAATTAATAATACCTTTGATCATGATCTCTCTTAGGATGTCAGAAACTTACAGAGATTTACTGACACTTCAACTATATATATCTCAAACTATTAGGAGCATACCAAAACATTATTTAAAAGAGTACAATTTCAATCACTAATTTCTGTAGGGCAAGGATAAACACGTAAATCAGGGGAAAACTTAACTGTCTACATAGCCCAGGTTGTAAAAAGTATAGGCAGAAACATGCCATACAATTATAAATGGCTCTTATCTGGTGAGATGGAGGTTAGATTTTTCTAAGTAGCCCGAAATTTTAAGAGAAGTTAGAAAACAATGTGAATGTATTGGTGTGTAAAGCTTTCTAACTTTTAAAGTTGGGCAACTAATTCAATTCTGTTCTAGTTTTTAGCAGTGTATAAGACATTAAGGTCAGATTTCTACCATTGACATTCAAGTTAATGCACTTGGACTTTCAGGAAGTGACCTTAAAATCTTTTGTTAGAAGGGGTCCAAGATGGCGCCGAGGTAAGCAGCCTAAACGGGGAGCTCTGGTAAGTTTGGTGTCCAGGAGGCCACGTGGAGGTGTCCTGGTGAGTGGAAAGGTCCCTACGAGGGGCTCTCCCTGGCCAGGAGGGGACCCTGCCCCACATCCCCTTTCTTTTCAGCCTCAGAGGTCTGGATACATAATAACGGAGGCTTTCCTCTCTGGACCAACATTTGTGTGCCTTCCCGCCATCCAGGACCGACCCCGGTCCACTGCCCAACCCAGGTCCTGCGAACAGGACAGCCTTTGTGTGGAGCCCCTCAGGGCTAGACGAGCACACCAGCCCCACAGAAAAGATCCACGCCCTGCACCCTCCTGAGGGAGCTGCGTGTCTCCCACGGATCCCCTCCGTGCAGGAGGACAAAGGCCACTGTGCCGGCGGGCTCCGCTCCCTCCCCCCAGACACCCAGGCTCGAACCGCCAGCGGTGTCCGCCGCCTGTGGCCAGTGCACCCACGGCCGGTGCCTGGACCGCCTCCCGCCCCAGGCAGCCACGCGTGCCTGGTCAGTGGGGCTCGACCCTGCCTTTTCGGGGGCCTGACGCACAGGGAGCGGCCCGGCACTCCCCACGCGCTCTCCCCTGACCTGAGCCCGGGAAAGCTCGCAAGGACGCCGCTGGAGGGGCGCGCCAGGTGGGGGATTTTCAACACCGCCCTCCCTGGCGGGAATCGGGTTTCTGGGGTCACAGGCGGCGCGGCGAGCCGGGAGATTGGAGGGGAGCGACAGGCGGGCATTTTTCGAAGTGGATTCCCCTAGCGGGAACCGGGCGGCAGCGGCGGCGGCGGCGGCGGCGGCGGCTCCACGGAGAGTTGGGCGGATTGGAGGGGAGCGCCAGG
>PVJH01028420.1:0-27351 GCA_004026705.1 Nesogale talazaci
TCAATGCTGGAAATAAAGAGAATGGAACAATAGTTGGATAATATGAGCTTGATGATATTAATGAGCCTAGATATCACATGATACCATTTTCAAAAATCAATGTCTTTGAAAATCCATGTTTCAATGGCATAAATGACAACTATAAATGTATACATTTAGAGATGAAATATATATTATTCTGGAAAACAGATCATCAATTACTGATATGTAAATTAAAGTTGAAGAAAATGAAGATATACCACAGTAGAAAAAAGTAAAACAAAACAAAACCACCATCAATTTTGAATTTGTGGAGCATCTCAAGAAAATGTTTCCAAAAATGAATAATAAATTTTAATGCCAGAAAACCTGAAATACTGTGGTGTGACATCAACAACTTCATACATGAAGAAAATTGAGGTTATTAAAATGACAGAAAAGGATGCCAGAAAAGACTCAGAAATTGTCCCTTGTTCATAGCGTAACTAAAGTAAATGGGAAATGAAGTCAAAGAGCTGAGCACAGAAATCTAAATAGCATCTAGACAAGACAAAGTATGTAATAAAATGTATGAAGACCTGCAATTAGAAAACTAAAAGGAAGATTGCTCACTAAACTTGTTGTTGCTGTTGTTGTCAACCAGTCTGTTCTGGTGCATAGCCACTTATTTGCCAAAGAAGGAAACAGCTCATTGTTCTAGTTCATCCTCACAATTCTACGTTGGAGCATATTTTTCAGCCACCATATTAATCCATATCGTCTGGAGCCTTCCTATTTTTCTCTTCCTTCTCCTTTACCAATATCCTTTTCCAGGGATTGGCTTCTTTTGATAACATGTTCAAAGTAGCTGAGATGATGGCTCCCTATCATTGCTTCTAAGGAATATTCTGTCTGTATTTCACCTAATACAGTTTTGTTTGTGTTTTGGCAACTTTAAGACTTCAATATTTTTCACCAGACCCATAATCCAAATGCATCAATTCTTCGTTCAGCATCCAACATCCACATGCGTATGTGGAGACTGAAAATATCATAGCTTGACCAGTTACACCTTAGTTCTCAAAGTATTTTCAATATTGAAAATTTCTATGGAAAAAATATCAAATGATGCAGGAAGTATGAAAAGAAGATGGGAAGAATACAGAGTCACTGTACCAAAAGGACTAATTAACATTCCACCATTTCAGGAGGTAGCATATGAGCAAGAAATGATCATGCTGAAGGAGGTAGTACAAACTGCACTGAAGGCATCAACCAAAACCAAGGCTCCAAGATTTAATGGCATATCAACTGAAATATTTCAGCAAGTTAACAGTGCACTGGAAGCATGTACTCATCTACACCACCAAAATGGGAAGACAGCTAGTTGGAAACAGAATGGGAGAGATCCATATCTGCAGCCATTTCAAATGTTTATGTAATACAATATCTATAGTATCACATGCAACTACCATATATACTCGAGTATAAGCTGGCCTGAATATCAGCAAGGGTACCTAATTTCACCACAAAAAATGCATAGAAATATGCTGAAAAGCTCAGCTTACACATGAGTATGTAGAGTAGTTTGTGCCCCTGAAGATCATCCAACAAAGTTTGCTGGATTTGGAACAAGGTGTGGAATAAGGGATACCATTGATGATGTCAGGTGGGACATGACTGAAAATAGAGGATACCAGGAAGATTTCTACTTTTATTTCACTTTTTTTGCCAGGGCATTTCATTCTGTTGATCATAAAAAAAACTTTGGATAATCTTGAACAGCATGGGAATTCCAGGATGCATCATTGTGCTCATGTAAAAGGTTTGCATGTTCAATAGGCCATTGTTTAAATGAAGAAGGGAGCGCTGCATGGTTTAAAATCAGGAAATGTGAAAGGCAGTGTTGTATTCTCTCATCATGCTTACTCAATTTGTATGTTGAGTAAGTCATGAGCGAACCTTGATTAAAGGAGAAGTGTGCAGTATCAGTGTTAGAGGAAGTTAAAACTGCAGTATCCAGATAACACAACCTTGTTTGTTGAAGGTGAAGTGGACTTGAAGTACTTGTTCAAGATCAAGCATTGGATTCTTCTGGATTATAACTCGATTCAATGAAAACCCAAATTCTCATAATTGGATCAATAAGGATATTGTGATAAATGGAAAAAAATGAATTTGTGAAGGATTTCATATTGTTTGGTTGCACAATCAATACTCATGGAAGCACTAGTTAAGGCATCAAAAGATGTGGTGCCGTAGGCAAATCCACTGTGCAAGGTCTCTTTTGAGTATTGAAAAGTATTGAGTATTGAAATGCCCTCTTTTGAGGACTAAGGTGCATCTTTGCATGTGTAAATTAGATATTGAATAAGGAAAAGCAAAGACTAGATTAGCTTCAACTGTGGTGCTGGAGAAGAATAATGGAAGTACTATGAACTTTCAAAATTACAAATAAATCTCTCTTGGAAAAAGAATCTTCAGGGTGCTTAGAAGCAAGAATGGCAAGACTTTTTCTTACGTACATTTTGTCAGGAGTGACCAGTTTCTGGATAAGGACATCTTACATGGTGAAATTCAGGGGCAGCATGTGGAAGTACTTATTTGGATGGATTCACTCTATGGCTGCAAAAATGCTAGCAAGTACAGAAGCAATTGTGACAATGGTGTTGAAGCAGAAATATGAGTTGGAACTGACTAAAGGGCATCTGACAACAGCAATACTTGACTTTCATGAACAAGTGCTTCAATTCACCTCACATTCAGCAAGCAAAGTGTGTACGCTGTATATCACAGGATAGGGAAAGACTTACTGTGATATACAGCGTACACACCTTGCTTGCTGAATGTGAGGTGGATTGAAGCACTTGTTCATGAAAGTCAAGTATTGCTATTTCAGTTACATAATCTCCTAGCAACTTGTGAAGGGGTGGTGTCTGGTCTGACAATCAGGTCATGACTTGATTACCTCATTGGGAGATGCAAAGGAGAAAAAAATAGCTTACTGGAGGCCAGACTCACTCACCATCCGCAAGACATTTCTGTGGACAAGCCAGGTGGAGCTATGCCAATAGACCCAGAATCCCGGAGCTAGAGGAGCCACATGGAGATTCACGCCAGTTCTGAACTGCTTCTGTCACCACTGGATCAGCAAGAATTTCCATCCACTGGCCTGTGAGCTTCCTTCCTTCAGCATCACTGAATGACTGTATGAGTCTAAAGAGGAATATGTGAACTAGTATCAATTTATGGCCGTGATCTGGACTGGGCTGAGATGTTTACTTAATGTACAACTACTCTTTCATACAGAGTTCTCTCTTATACATATAAGTGTCTATAAATTGTTTCTCTAGTTAATCCAGACTAACACTATTGCCAACTTAAATATGAATTGCAGTGCAATGTAAACAGAAATTCTCACAAATAAGACAATAGATATCATTATCTTACTTGTATCCACAATAAGTTCTGATGGAGCAAAAACAAGCAAACTCACTGCCATGGATTCATTTCTGAATCACAGAAACCCTGTGGGACACAGTAGAATGTTCCTGTGGGTTTCTGAGACTGTAATTCTTTATGTGACTAGAAGGTCTCCACTCTCCTCCATGGAGTCACTGGTGGTGATGAACTGCTGGACTTGAGGTGAGCACCCTAATATGCAATCATTATCTTACCATTGCCAATTGGAACAGAACACAAGAAAATCAATTATACTTTGTATCGAGTATTCCTGATCCGCGAAAATCTTGAAGAGGAAATACTTGGAGGAATTGCACGAACCTGTCCCTAGCCATGATATTGTGACATGTGCTTGTGAAAGTGGGACGTCGAATTATAAGACTAAAGAAGAATCAATGCATGACATGACAGATGCACTGATTCCAACAATAGGCTCAAGCTGAATAATGATTATAAGGATATACGTCAGGTTGTTTTGAGTCTGAGTCAACCCATGGCATCGAACAACGATGATATGATTATTTCATTAAACTCAATAATTGAGAGCTTTTATTATACTTCTTTTATGTTAACTGTTTACTTGGAACATCAAACAGTATTGTTTGAAAATCAATCAAAGAAATCTTGACCAAACAAAATATAAACAGGTCAATAAAGGGAAATATCATTTCTCTATATATCTTTCATAATGGTTTATACAGTTTACAAGCCAATTTTATTATCTATCAAACAATGCCCAAATAATCTTCACTCTTTGACTTATACACGTCAACTTGGGACTCTTGAGATCCTAAAGTAACTCAACTAATGCTCCTTTTATGTATTATTTTAATTTTGCAAACAAAAATGTCTAAAAGGTTTTCAACAAAATCCACAAAGGACAACCTTTGTGATAATCAAAGAATGAGTGAGTGCATTATGTTCTTGAAAAACAAATCGACTACTAAACATCTTTGGCCTCTTCCACAGTGCAGGTCCCAATTGTCTTAAGTCATATTCATAATAAGACTATATGATCATTTTGTATCTCTGAAAACATCTCTTAAGATTCCTACTTTAATATCTTCAGAGACACAAACATCCCATTTTGAACTGATAGTTCAGTTCAGAGGTTTCCCCTATTTAATCATTGGAAGATGATTGAATATGTTTTGATTGGCATATGCCCTTGTATATATTCATTGGAACTCAGATATAAATATTTTCTGATTTACATTTCATCCACTTCCCTTGATACCACAAATTACATCAGATTAAATGACTTTGTTTAACTAAATACAAGAGTGAAATTAACCCATATTCAGAAGGAACAGCATGTACTTTATGGTCTAATGTTGGTGTTTGTAGGTGTCGTGTTGATTTCTGACTCAAAGTTAGCCCAGGTCCAACAAGACGAAACCTGCTTGTACCTGAACCATCTTTATAATTTGGGCATTCAAACACATCATTGTCACTCTTGTGTCTCTCAGTCCTGTTTACTTTCTTCCTTTTTTGCTTTTTTTAATGATCCTCGTTTTAGAAAGCATCAGGTCATTCTCCAGGGTTGAGTCCTTCCAGATTATGTGTCTGAAATGTTTAAATATAATTTTTTTAATATTTTTGGAAAACAATAATTAAAATATAGAAACTGTTCTAGACTTTCTTATTCATTGACTGTATTTCATGTGTGTATGAAACTATTGAAAATGCTATCCCTTGGGTCAGGCATTCCTTTGCTTTTTAATGTTTTAAAACATTTTTCTAAAGTAGAACTGTTTAATCAACTCACCCTTTAATTTTTTACTACAACTTACAAGAATGATGACTGAATCCAAGTAAAATATATCTATCTTAACAATATTAGCACTTTCTTTGTTTTTCAGAATGATGCTTGTGGTCCAATTGTGAGAGTATTTTTTCTCTCTCTCTTCCAAGCTTAGAAACAGAAGGACATGGGGGTGAGAATTCACACAACTGGATCAATAAAGAATATCCTAGAGCTAACTCCAGTTTTCTAATTATGATTGACTCTAGGTGCATATTATTTGTACTGAGCATAGGTAAGCAATAAATAACTGTTTAAATGGCGAGTCTTGGTTTCGTTTCTCATCTGATATGTTTTCATATGTACCATATGAGCTATGGGGAAAACTATAATATCTCTCTTTACATAGGTGTAGTTTTATTTTTAGCCCTATATCATAAATAACACTATGCTATAAATACTTTAAAATATTTATCTGGAAAAGTCAGGGTAAAAGTTAAAATGATTAACCTGATCATTTGACTAAAATTCACTTGGTTGCCATGATAGCATATTGCTTATATAGGTTAAATAATTAGATGGTAGTTTAACAAAACTTCAAATATTCCTCAGGAAACAGACTAGATTATTCACCTAATATTTGTAGACAGACAAATAATCCCTTATTTTAAAAATACAGCCTCAAGTTCTACAAAGGAGAATGAATATAACTGATGAACATGAAATGGATTATTATGACCTCTACTTCCTGATAATCTTTAAATTGAATTTCAGAAAAGTGATAAATTAAGGTATAGGAAGAATTAAGCTGAGAAGTTAGGATTTGGGGAACATTAAAAAGTTATGCATCATTCACACCACATGTATATCAGTATTCTGAGAAGAGTTGCATAAATGGCCATTTTGAAGATGTAAAACATACACATTTCTGGAAACATTCTGGTCACACTTAATTTATTGGAACTGTTCTAATAATTCCTATCAGAATCAGCACTCACAGTATAGATTTTCCTCCCATAATGTCTGGGACACTCACCGTATTGAGAAATAAAAGCAAAAGCCAAACTCACAGCCAGTGAGGCAGTGAGGACTCAGAGTGACCTTGTAGGAAGATGCAGAACTTCCCCCTGTGATTTTCTGAGACTGTTCCACTTCAGGTGAGGCCCAAACCTCCTCTTTCTCCAAACTGAGAAAGAAAGAGAAGACAAAAAAAAACAAGAAGATTTTCATTGCATGCATTATTATGCTTTTGTTTCTCTGAACCCTACAAAAGAAGTGTTGCTGCAATTACAGATTTTACAGATGAAGAAAATGATACTTAAATTAGCCCGATTACCGAAAGTTTCCTAGAAGCTATATTCCAGTTATACCTGATTTCATAAATCTCATACTCATGAAAACTTTTTCAGCTCTCTTTAAAAGAAATGGCATACCCAGATTTAGAATATTATTAGCTTATGTGGTTTTTATTTCTTAAAATATCATGCTAAATTTACTTATACACTGAAAGAATAATTGTATGACACCAATATCATGGTATCAAAAAAAATGAAGACTCACTCTGGTACAAGGACTTTCTTCCTTATTCCCTCTCTTTCTTCCTCCCTCTTTCTTTTCCATCTGTAAGATAAGCAATTCTGGTAGAAATATATTTGGGGTTCAAATTAACTGCTTTCTTTTTAACAAATACAAAACTTCAAGTAAAGGTACCGACACAGTTTACAACTAACCGATTTTCAATGAATTTTGGAAAAGACTCTGTCTAGGCCTGTGGCCTGAGCACATTCATCATATTATAAATGACTATATTCCAAGTCTGGAACTATATAGTCTTTCTCAGATTATTTCTACAATTCACTCAAATGACAGTGATCATATAAAAAGAGAAACAAAACAAAGTCCAATTAATTATGTGGCTGAAATGAATATTCTAAACATTTTCTTTTTTTGTCTTACAGTTCTTACAGTATTTTAAGGTTTGATAACTTTTCCACACTTAGTCCCACCAATATACACTAGTAGGAAGCAAAGTAACGCTGATTTCTGGGAAAGTTAATAAAGTTCTCACCATCATTAAACGGTTATGTAGTGAGTTATAGAAATAAATTATCACTGTGCAAGGAAAATGCTCTGAAAACTAGAAGGTGAAAGAGGAAGGGAAGCTGGGCGGCAGGTATCTCAGCATGGCTTTGGCCAGGGGTGCTCAGTATGTTGATTGGGATCTGTGAGTCATCACAAATGCAGTGTGGGTAGATCGCCTGCCATTCAAAAGCAGATGGGTTAGGGTTAAGGTGAGAGGGAGGGGTGGTGTTAAGGTTAGGGTTAGAGTTATTGTTAGGATTAGACTTAAGAGTAAGGTCTATTGGAATCGATGTATTGAGCACCCCTGCTTAGGACATATTGCTAAAACTACACACACACATACACACACACACACACACTGCAAGTGTCATTGTTACCACAGAATGTATGTTATCACTCCTAGATGTAGGAGATGAGGAGGGGGATATTAAATCATTGATGTAGAAATAATGAAAGGCTGGCATTAAAGAAAAATGAAAGGGATGTCAGATTATGGAGAACTCTGGTTCTACTTGCATGAGGTGGAATATTTTATTCAAATATCTTGACCCTTCTCTCATTCAAATAAGTGTTGCTGGAACTTAGTTAACAATAATGAATCTTTCACTTCTGCTATCTTTCAACATTTCCCAAAGCATAATTTTGTCTAAACTTTAAAGGTCTGGTTATAAATCAGTAACTATACTTCAGTTATATTTTGCTTCATATTTGAACTTTTAAAAAAATATTTCCCCCATTTTGCGCATCTCTACACATTCTGATTCCTCTTCCCTTCAATTAGAAATATTTCTTTAAACTAGCATAATGTATACTTAATTCTTCTTTAACATGCTATTTACAGTCTGATTTCAGTCATATTTCTGGTGCCATCATCAGATCGTTTCTATTTTTACATGTACAATATTTTTGAAAGCTATAGCCTACTTATTTGCTTTTAACTGAATGCTATAAGTATTATTATTCATCCCCCATATTAATTGCACGATTTAGGGGAGTTTTGTGTACAGTGTTTAACTATTTTTCTTTCCTCCTTAACAGGAATCATTCTTAAGCACTATAATACTATAAGCATTTGATATATATTTCGGGGAAAGATCCAGCTTTGGGGGAAACCATAGGACATATCCAATTAGCTCATCCCATGTTAGAAAACGTACTTTAATAGGCTAATTAGTGGTCACCGCATTAGGATAAATGTTCTGGTTTCCTATGTTAAAAGTTTCATCACCTTGGAAATCATTTCCTTATATTTTTCTAATTAACATTTCACTCACTTAAGCAAAATAATGAGTGATAAATTTCAATTATGAGAATTGAAATTTCTCTTTCAGATTAACTGGCATAATACAGAAATATAGCAGATTAAGATTTAAAATAGATCTTTGAGCATTGCTTATTCCCCAATATGTTAACATGTACAAGGGCTGCAACAAAAAAATACAATTTTTTTTATTTTTCAAAATAATATCTTATTGTGTTTTATTGAAAGTTCACACAGCAACTTGGTTAACTTATGTCAGATTCCACTCAAATGACAAATAGCAGTCATAGCATTTTTCACACCATATCAACATTTTTAATAATATTATGTTGGGTGTTCCATTTCCAGTATGGTTAAATAACAAGTGTTTCACGTGTGGGAAACTACACTGAGGGAAATAAGACCGGGACTCTATTCCCTAACTTATAACAGAGGGAATCTAGAAAGCTAGTGCTCCATGGTAGGAAAGACACCACTTTGGTAAGTTAGAGAGAAATCCCAAGTACATTATTCTGAGCTAAATATATCCCCACAGATCTTCCTCTAATAGCTGTGTTGGCTTCATGTGAGTACACGGTTGATTCTCTCTCCCTGTAGAAGCAGACATTCTTGGTATCGCCTCTCCCGGTGGCACCCATTCCCCCTCATACCTTCTCCCAATGCAGGTAATAGGTTTCCTCACCTGCGAGCTCAACAACTTTACTGTGGCTATCACCCACCTTATGATGTATGCAACTATTGAAAATGTCTTATAGTTACCTATAAATGTCCCAAGACAGTAAGGATTTTCTCTCTGAGCAGATCTGACTGCTAAGATCACCTCAGTCCCAGAGATGAGCATGCTCCCACGAAATGTGTCTGACTCATTTATATTATCTTCTTTCCTATATCTCTTATCCTCTCTGACTTTACTGTGATCTCTATGTATCACCATACAATTGTGCCCACGAACCTTGCAGTCATTAAAGGCTGACATCCACACTTAATCTTTTCATTAGAGATCAAAGCCAGACACCTTTATATTCTCATTTTTGTGTCTGGATCATCCGTACAAATGCTGATTTTTGATGGGTGGAAGGAAGCACCAACTAGTTGACCTCGTATACAACAGAACTAGTACCACCTGGTCCTCCTCCATCCTCACAGCTCTTCTTATGTATCAGGCCATTTTGGTAGCCATAATGTCAACCCATCTTGTAGAGAACTGTCCTCTATATTTTTGCACCTCCTTTTAGCATGCATAATGTCTTTCCCTAGGACTTAGTTTCTCCTAGTAATATGTTCAGAGAACTTTGTAGAGTACTCTTAACTAAGTCTTGCCATCCTTGCCTCAAAGAAGACTACTCTACTCGCTCTACGTTTTTCCAAGGAAGCTCTGTTTGTTCCTATGATACTTTAAATATTCCGGGTCAACACCATAGTTCAAATTATTTTTCTAACTGCCTCATTCAATGACCAATTTGCACACTCATATAAGGCAATTGAAAATAACCTGACTTGAATCAGGTGCACTTTAGTCCTCAAAATACCATCCTTGATTTACAACACTTTAAAGAGGTCTTGAGCAGTTGATTTGCCTAGTGCAATATATCAAGAAACTGCTGTTTCAATGAGCATTGATTGTGGGTCCAAGTAAGATGAAATATTTGACGAATTCAATGTTTTCTTCATTGATTGTGATGTCACCAAAGACATATCAATTGTAGTGGTAGAGAAGAATATTGAAAGTATCAGGGTGGCTAAAAAAAAAAAACTGATCAGTCTAGGAAAAAGCACTGTCAGAGTAGTCTTTAGAAGAAAGAGTGTCAAGACTAGGTATTATATACTTTGGAGATCTGCTCAAGGGAGACCTGTGCCTGGAGAGGAACAGCAGACTTTGGTAAAGTGGAGGAACATCAACAAGATGGACTGACATCTTGGGTTCCACAATGGACCTAGTCATAGAAATATTCATTGTGAATACAGTTCAGGATTCTGCAGTGTATTATTCAGTTTGTCATTGGATTGCTCTGTGTCCAAACCAACTTAATGGACATGACAATAACTACAAAAGCAAGTGGGGCTGTGTACATTTTATTAAAATATTTGACTTTAGCTTCTTGCGAAGTCTTTTGAAATTTTGTCATGCTCTTCGCCTTTGCTACTCCAGGACTCAAATCAAGTTTGAGAGTCTCTTCTGATACACATGCACTGTGATCTTTTCTTTCCTGTTTTTTTTAATGACCTTTTGCTTTCATCATGGATGATGTGCTTTCTTTCAGTCCACAACTCATTTGGTTCTTCAGTAATTATTGTTCAGTGCATCAAATCTATTCTTGAAATTTGGGTGGCACATAATGAAGATCATAGTTTGGCTCTCTTGGACTTGTTTTTAATATTTTTGAATTTTAACCTGAACTTTTATAGGAGCAATTGCTGATCTATCTGTGTTCTACTGTGTATTACTGATCTCATTTAGATATTGATACTGAACTTCTCATTTGTCCTTTTTCATAAATGTAGTCACTTTCATCTGTGTATTACTTCAGGAGAATTGCTCTCTTTATACTCACCTTTCCTGTTGTTGTAGCCAGGTCTTTGCAATGAAGACTTTGGTCTTACAAAATTCTACTTTGTGATTTGTAGCTTCATTTCTATCACCTAAACTAAATTTTCTAAGTACTATTCTTTCCTCTTTCCTGCCAACATTTGCATTTCAATCACCAGTAATTATTATGCATTTTGATTAACAGTTTAATCAATTTCACACTAAAGTCATTGATAGACATTTAATTTCTGCATCCTTCGGTTTCGTTGTTAGTACATAAATTTGAATAATAGTTGTTTGGGTTGGATGTCCTTTAAGGTGTACAGCTATAAGCCTGTAACAGACAACAATGCACTTCAGGACTGATTTTGAAAGGTACTTTTTGACAATGGATGCAATGCTGTTCCTCTTTATTGTGATATTCCCAACGTGGGAAACTACATAACTTTCTGAATCTAAAAGGTCAATATCAGTCCATTTCAATTCTTTAATGAATACAATATCACTCTTTGGGTATTATGTTTCATTTTGAATGACTTCTGATTTCCCTAGATTCATACATGCATTCCAGGTTCCCATGATTAATTTAAGTTTCAGGCATTTCTTCTTATTTTACATAATGTTCCATTAACAAATAAAGATCCCAAAGGCTGTACTCTAGCCTGCTTTGCCCCATTCCAGTCACTGGCCCATTCTCCTCTGAGGAGGCAACTCTCCCCAAACATAATTGGAGTACCCTCTAATTGAGGGCCACATCTTCTAATATTACCTCTGGAAATGTTGTTTGTATTTATTAAATTTTTAATAATTGAAAATGATTTGTTGCCATTCTTAAGTTTTCAGTACCCCATTCCTCTGGAATGGGCAAATTTCCTTCTTTATAGCCATTTATCAGTCTGGACGCTCTACTAAAATCCATTCACCTTTTACAACATTGATGGTATTTGAGGGGATAAATATATATATATATATGGGTTTATATATATATATTTCACACTACGGAATCTAATCAATACAATTATTATCCAAGTTTACTCACTAATCACTAAAGTTAGTGATAAGGAAATGTAATCATTTATTTTTTTGAAATGTAATCATTTTACCAATGTTTTCATTATGAAAACATGGAATCAGTATCAAACATGGAATCGAGATGCATTGATATTTGGAGACTTGTAATTAAAAAGTTGGAAATAAAGAGGTAGGAATAGTAGTTGGAAAATATGACCTTTGTGATAAAAAATAAAGTAGAAATGCGGTGATGGAGTTTTGCTTGACAAATATCTTCTTCCTAGCAAGTATCTATGTTCAGCAGCACAAAAGATAGCTCTCCATATGTGGAATTCTCCAGGTGGAGTTCACAGATATCAGATCAACTATCTCTGTAGAAGGAAAAATGAATCATCTCATTATCAGCAGCAAAACCCCCAAAAAGGGGCCTACTGTGGAAGAGACCACCAATTGCTTACATGCAAGGTCATACTGAAGCTGATGAAAATTAAAACAGAGAGGGTGAAAAAATAACAAGTCATATACCCCTTCAGGAGGTTGAAAACCTCTCCAGAACATGTCTGGTCCATTGAACTCTACTGATGGAAATCGGGATGAGCTGTGAGAAGACACCAAGGCTATCCCAGCAAGTATTTCTTTGACTTCGGTAACCACCACCACCCGCTTTACCTTTCTCCTGTTTCTCAACTAAGTACCACTCCTCAGAATCCCAAGTGTCCAATGAAGGGTTTTGAGATTTCAGTCTGTATTTGATTTCTGGGTTAGATATAATTGGTAGTGACTGCTCACTTTGCCATTTTCCCTCCTTTATGAAATTCTTCATAATAACTACTGGTTAAAAATACAGAAAAAATTTGTGAAGACGTAAGAATGTGTGGCCCAAAAGGACTTGTCTGCTGACAGTGCACTAGGATTCATAATATAACCAGAAGTGAGCATAGAATATAGGCTTAAACAGATTTGGGTCATATCTTATTCAAGACACATATGCCCTTCCTGAAACGCATTATGCATTAGGTTCTGTGCATTCCAATCACGTCCTCCTGCTGTTCTCCAGGAACCAAGGTCCTGATATTGTCATGGCAGCTTGCCCTTGGAGCACTCTGGGAGCAATGAGGTCTTAAAATCATAGTAGCCTAGTGTTAGTGTAGGTCTCTAAGAGCCTATATTCTATTCTTCTACTCCAAGGAGGAATTTATTCTCAAATATCTATAACAAATGGTCACAAAGGGTCTACTTAAATGCTTTTAGTCACAGCATGTTAACTATCTGATTATTGGAAAGTGCTTTTAATGTTAGTCAGTTCCTCTTGATTTTACACATTATATGTCTTTGCCAAGTCAAAGTATTCATTATATGTTCCATCTCTGTTGCCACAGAGAGGCTCCTAGAATTTTTATGACTACATTTTCATATTTAAAGAATGCTTTCATGGACCTATTTATTTGTTTTGTATTAGATTTAAAAGCCTATTTTTTCTACTCTTTCTCTTGATATCTCATAATCAGATCCCTTTCAATATGATACTCAATTTTCATACAATGTTCTAGAAGTAAATAGGCAGATATATCATTAGGCTCTAATAAACAATCGGGAAAGAGCAGAATTCTCATTTATCTAAATACAAGTTGTCTTCTGTTCTATGATTATTAAGAATCACTACATGCTATTGTTTTTAATCAACATATTGTTATCCATTGTGGCAGTACTAGTGGCACAGTGGTTAAAACACTTAACTTCTAGTCACAAGGTCAGTGGTTGCAGTTTGTCAGCTACTACGTGAGAGAAGGGTATGGCAGTCTACTCTGAGTGAAATTTACAGCCTTGAAAACTTAATGATGCAATTCTACTCTGCCTTATAGGAAAAAAGGAATTGGAGTCAACTCAATAGCATTGGGCTTATTTTTTTTGGTTGGTTACCCATTTCAAGGAAAGAATATTAATCAGGCAGTTTTTAGTGGTGTTCAGGTATCCATTGGGGACCTTCATTTATGTAGTATATTGTATATTATAAGATAAATATCTCAGTAAAGCCTAATATAATTAATTTAGAAAGCTTATTTTCAAATCTACTGTAGTTCAAGATATCTTTTTAAGCTATTACTTGCATGTGATTAAGGATCTATGGGGTAGTTTAGCGCCAATTGAAGCACCTATATTACTTTTAATTTATGGAGGCAATAATGACTTCCAATAGATGCAAAACACTACAAAGAAAATGATACATTTTATTCTTCTCACATTAGGGAGTAGTGCTATAGGTTGAATTGTGTCCCTATAAAATGTGTTGTAAATTCTAACTCATATACCTGTAACTGTAATGAAATTGGAGAACATATTTTTTCTTTCTTATATTACAGATGCTACTTCAGTGTAGGGTGAGTCTTAAATGAATTGCCTTATAAATATAAAATAACAGGTTAGGGACAAAAGCACAGAAGTCCATGAAGGAAAGACAGATGCTATATAACAATGACAAAAACGCCCACTAAGTGAGAAACACAGCCTGCAAAGAAAGCAGGACCACTCCTTAAATCTATGTAAAGAAAAACTTCCCCTAAAGTCAAAATCCTAAGTCTGACATCCTGCATCTGAAACTGTGAGAAAATAAAAGTTTGTTCATTAAAACAATTTACTGGTAGTATTTCTATTATGAGAGGACTTTAAAACTTGGAAAAGTTGAATACTTTGCTACTTTATAAAAATTTATTCCTGAAACTTTCATAAAAATAATTTTATTCACATATAATTCACATAACACAATTCCATAGTTCAAGCATGTGTTAGTCCGGGTAGACTAGAGGAACAAATGTCAGAGACACGCATATAGGTATAAGGAGAAGGTTTATATACAAAAGGAATGGGACATGGAGAAAACATCCCAGCCCAGTTCAGCTCAAAATCACAAGCTGGTATTAACCCATATGCCCAAAATCAGTCCATAAAGTCTCCTTCTGACTCACGAAGTCACAGGTCAGTGAGTACAGACTTCTGGCACTGACAGGGGTCTCCCCATGGCTCCTCGCTTCCAGGACTCAGGGTCCATCAACAGCATCCTGTGGTGGCAGAAACAACTCATCGCTGGCAGAGGCCTCCATGTAGCTGCCCCAGCCTCAGAGGTCCGGCTCCATCAGGGCAAAGCCATGTGTTTTCTCCACCGGCTATTCCAGCCTCCCAAAAACTGCCATTCTGTGTTGCTTGTGATTAATCATCTCCGAAACTAACTCCCAACAACTGGGGAAGATAGCTTCTCATCTTCACGAGGGAAATATTGTGAGATTTCCCAGGAGTCTCAGGTGAAAGCCATGCCCACACAGAGGCCTCATTGGCTTCTCAATGGCTATCTCCAGATTAACAGGCCAGACTCTGTCCCTACATTTCAATCATAAAATTAACATAAGCACATGACTGCCACAAAGTATATCAAGAATTGCTTGCAATCATTGTGACAGGTAATTCTAGAACATCTTTCTTATGGCTAGAGAGTGTTCAACAGAGGTTTAATGCACATGTTTCCCCTTCATATTTGTTTTCTTTCAAATCTGAGGCAATTTTTAAATGGGCCAAAAGGGAGATCAATTGATAATATATTGCATTTTAACCTTATTCGCTCACTGCCATCAAGAAACTGTCAACTCATAGTGATCCTGTACACAGGGCAGAACCATCTCTCTGAGTTTCCACATCTGCACTATGTGGAATCTGCAAAAAGATTTTGAGCTTCTTCTGTCATTCAAAGCCTTTTGCAAATCAGATGTTCAAAAGTTGAGGGTTGGTAAAATTCTTTCCTTCAAGTTTAAATTTCAGAAGGCCCAAGCTGGTATACTTCTTCCGTGTGGACTGCATGATGCTTCACTTAAGTATCCACTTGTTTGAAGACAAGCCTTTAAGACTACAGATGCTATTACTTCTGGTAGCTGGTACCCTTTAATGTCTTAGCACACAGATGTTCCATGATCTCTTGAAGAGGGTGAGCTTCAAGCAGGTTCATGCTATAAAAACTATTCTTTAACTTGGAGATTAGAACTAGATGTGAGCCCCAAATCTATTTATATATCTGTGATTTATATATGCCAGGGTCATTTTTATATTAAAATTATCATTCTATGGTAACATTATAGATCATCCACCTGGGACTAAAAGTTTCATGAATTTTCTAATGGTATGGAATTTAAAACATTTTTGAGAAAATGAAATTTCACAATTATAATCCAGCTATGAACTACCATATATGAATTTTTGATGTGTAGAGATTATGCTAGTGACTAACTAAGCACAATTTACAAAAATAATAGGGGTTAGTGTAAGGTAAGACTTTCAATAGCATTCAGTCACAAAGAGAGAATCACACCTATCATATTAATATATGTAATACAAAAACAAAGAAGGACATTAATATAGTAAGTATATGATAGTCCACATCATCATTCATTAGACACCTTCAAGACAAAAGAAAAGAACCAACGTTCATTAACCACCAATTCACAACCTGATGATAGCAGCTCATATTAGAGAGTTGTAACCTTAAGTCTATGGGCTTTAGGTGAGTTTATGGTAAAGTCCATCTATCTTATTGAAGTTTCTACTGGCATGACCTATGAAGAGTGTTGTGTGTATTGAAAGAACAGAGTCTAAGATTTCAGTAGTCTATAGCACAGGGCCTGGATTATCAAAGGCTGAATAGAAACTAGGTTAAAAGTGACCAACTACGAACATCTTACCAGGAACATTTTCCCCTTTGGTTCTATGTAAATACTGAAAAGAATACCCCTCCCCCCACCAATGGGAGGTTACTCTTCCCAGTTACACTCCAAAAATGTAATCACTTTCCTTGAGAAATAGGGGTGTCCTTACCCCCATCTAATCTTAATTCCTACCCTTGAAAAAGAAAAGTTTTTATGAGTGTTTTTTGATTTGGGGTGAGTTTAGCAGAATATTATATGACAGCATCAGGATTGTCTTCTTTCTCTTCCCCTCTTTTTGAAAAGCTGACCCCAGATGAGGTGAGCTCTCCTGCCAAAGTGATTTCTAAGCTCTGCATAGGTTGTTGTTCGTGGCTGCCATGGAACTGGTTCTGATCCATGGCCACTTTTTGCACAACAGTAGGAAACACTTCTAGTTGCTGAAACTGAACTAGCAATTAATCTAACAATATGAAGAGTCCATGTGCTGGTAAATGTAGATAGACAATTGTCCTTGCAGAACCTCAGAAGGGATGTGAGGACCAAATTCCATAGAAGACCATCATGAATTGATAATGGAATAAATGACTACTGTTAATGTGTAAGCATCTTAAATTCTAGTTTCCGAAGGTAATCCAATAGGTATAAGATAGGGTGGAGAAAGTAGATTCCATCTCTTGTGAAATTAAAACTTACTGACCTCTGAATGAGAGTGTATAAAGATGTACAATGATGCATGAGAGGATAGAGTTCACTGTGTGTGGCATAGCTATTTAAACATTTAAAATAAGTAAAAAATAAACAGAAACCAGGTTATATACAGGTTATTTAAATTGAAAAGCTGTCTGAACTTGAGGTCAACCCACTGCAAGAGGTGATGATAATATTTTTAGCCATGGAATGTGTACATTCATTTTCTGTAGGTTTTATACAACATTTGATTTAAAATAGTATGGATAAACATTACAAAGTGTGATATGTTCAGTTTAAATAATGTTGGATTACAAATTTATGGAAACAGACAATTTATATCAATACAGGATAGAGTGAATCTCAACTAGCTCGTGGTGTGTTCATCTTCCAGCTAACACTACCTTTGGCTGACCCAAATCTCCTTCCTACCCACTGGTTTTTCATGTTTCTGTTGTTGTGAGTGGTCAGGAAAGTAGCTCAGGTGCAGTGGCCCTGTGTCACACAGAACACAGTGGTGCTTGGCATCTTAATTCTCTTCGATAGGTTTTCATCAATATTTTTTTTCGACCATTGTGACACTCTACCTCTTTTAGGACTTTCCTCTCTTACAACTTATCCATCATGATTGATTGTTCATCACCATTGATTGTTGCTAGCAATTGAGATACTGTTAGCTCTGATTATAATATCTATTAGGTATTTATTTATGAATGCATGGTATTATGCCTCTGCCAAAAGCTGTCTAAATTAAATAGTTCATCTTAATGTAAGCTATGTGCTTGGGCTAGTGATAAGGTATTGAAACTGATTAGTTGTCAGTGAGAAACAGAAAATATGCCACAGAAGCACAAGATGATATAAATGCTGTGTCTGTGTTTTTGGTGGAGAATAAGGGAAAGATGAGTGCACCAAAATCAAACCCACTGCGGGCAAGGTGAAATGCCACTTATATGACGCTCTAGGGGAGAGTCGAACTTTCCAAGGCTGCACTTTCTCTCAGTTAAGACATATAATTAAAATTTGTATTTTTTCAAAGAATTTATTACTTGGGGTTTAATATATATATCAGTCCATAGTTCAGGTATACCATTAGAATTTTGCAATTGCTACTGCAATCCATTTCCATACATTCTTTTTGTACATGGACTCTTGACATCACCTCTTGTTTATACCACCACCACCACTCTAACCCCTCCCCCAGGAACCTTATGTTATTTGCTGACTCTATTGATTCAACATCTGGGTTTTCATATACTGAAACACAGAAAAGTTTATTGCACAATTTCAAGAGGGTGACCTTCAATAACCTAACACCTCTGAGATATACCCTAATGTGAACAAACAAATGCACAAAACAATACAAACCAAAATTACAGAAAAAATTGGAAACCAGATCAGGTCCAGCCTACATTAAAGGGGAGATCTACTGACCAGGTTTTAACTGTTCAAGTCAGATATATGCCTTGGTGTGATTTTCTATACTCATCTTTCCCAAGCACTCTGTTTAGTGACAATTTTCCTGCCACACCTCAATGTTAGCTCAGGGGAATTCTTCAGAGTTTTAGTTTCTATGTAGTTCCTCCAATGAATCTTGGGCTCCCACTGTCATCTGAACTTAGGCTCTAATACTAACCCCTCCTTCGGCTATGGTTTATATGGACTGCAATCCTTCGATGACAGAGAAGTGACCTTTCACTTACATGGAGACAAGTCTTTAAGACCCCAGATGCTATATTATCTTCTACTTCAGCACTTTTACACTCTTTGCCACACCTTGCTATGGCCCCCATACCTTCTGTGTTCTCTTGCTAAAGGTGAGCATCAAGATAGGGCCATGATTTAAGAACAAATTTTTCTTAAGTTGGAGCAAGATTTAATGTGATTCCTAAACCCATTTCTAGACTCATGCTGCTTTCTTTCCTTGTAATTTTTTATTACATGGGAGTTAGTACATATATCATATCATTCTATAGTTCCATCACATCAGATAGATTTATACAATTGCTTCCATAATCAGCCTCCAGGTACATGTTTCCTCCCAGAACTCTGTGACACCATGTTCTGTTTATCCCCTTCCTGAAACTCTCCTGTACACCGCCCCGAATCCGTATTCTATTTACTCTCCCTATAGTCTCATCAATCTTGGGTTTCATTTACCAAAAAAAAAAAAAAATCAAAAGAGTTACCTGAGAGATATCTTTGGGCTACACCCTTATATGAACAAGCCTAAAGAAATTAAACAGAATTTCCATGGCAGAATTGGCAGAATAATAGAAATCTTAATAGAAGCAGACTGCCTCTGTTTTTCTCTCATATTATGTTGGAGGGATTTAAAACTCCATCTCTGGTTTGTAGTTTAGCACTGTCTACTAACTTCTAAATAATAATAATAGCAGTAGTAGTAAAATTTAAGAAATTATAGATATTAATTATACTTTTATTTTCAGTTTATTGTATGAATTTTGAGGAAATTAGGAACATATTAAAACTAATCTAGGCTAGAGAAAGAAATCAGTGACATTATGAAGGGTGACTTTTGGTCAGGTGGAGAATCTAGAAAGATGAAATCTAAAAAAATTAAGTGGGCATTATGAACAAGTTTCAATTTTTTAATTAGAATGCTATTTGAAAACAAAAGTTTTAAAGATTCTATAGTGGGCCTGGATTTTTATAATGAGTTGAACTATTTTCGGTCGTGAGAACTCAGGACATTCCAAGGATGACAGGCGTGCCAATCCGGGAAGGATTCTGGACTAGTGCTATATCGACCTCAGAGAGAGAGAGAGCTGCTGAGTGATCACTAAAGAGAATATAAATAATTGTAGCATTTCTCTTTTTTCTTCTTTTTGGTTTCCTTTTTTCTTAAAGTTTATTTTGAGAAATTGTCTAAATTCATAAAAATGCTTAATTCTAGCTCTAGGAGGCAAATGATATTTCAAGCAGGAAACCAAGATGTTTAAATCAAGGTGTGTTAGTTCGGGTAGACTAGAGGGACAAATTTCAAAGACACGCATATAGATATAAGGAAAGGGCTTATATACAAAAGTAATGTGACACTAAGAATGCATCCCAATCCAGTCCAGTACAAAGTCATAAGTCCAATATTAACCCATATGCCTGAAATCAGTCTACAAAATCTCCTTCCGACTCAGGAAGTCACAGGTCAGTGGGTGCAGAATTCTGGTGCTGGCAGGGGTCTCCCCATGACTCCTCGCTTCCAGGGCTCAGGGTCCATCAGCAGCATGCCACTCCAGCTTCAGAGGTCTGGCTGACTCCATCAGGGCACAGCCATGTGGTCTCTCTGCCAGCTTCTCCAGCCTCCTGGACACTGCCATCTTGTGTTGTCCATGATTAATTGTCTCTGAGACCAACTCCCAACAACTAGGGAAAATAACTTCTCCTCTTTATGAGGGAAATATCGCGAGATTACCCAGAAGTCTCAGGAGAAAGTCATGCCCACAAAGAGGCCTCATTGACTACGCAATGGCTATCTCCAGATTAACAGGCTAGACTCCACCCCTACATCTCAATCATAAAATTAACATAAGCACATGACTGCCACACAAGGCTTACCATTGCTAAGGCACAAAGAATAGTTTCCATGTTGGGCCTCATAAAAACCCATTGCCTGCAGGTCCATTCTAGCTCATTGAGATCCTACAGGCGCTGAGTGGAAGTACTGCACTGGGTTCCCACGATTTTCAGTTCCTGAATGAAGAACCAGGCTGCCTCTTCTTTTTTCCAAGGACTGGTGAATAGGTGAGCAGTTTGGCACATAACTGCTGTGACACCCTGGCCCATGGGTCCTTTATATTATGCATGATTTTTTCAATTCTGTTTATGGTTCCAGAAGCCCTTGTTTCACTTGCTTTTATTTATCTGAGGTTTCCAGTTTTTTGTTTGTTTGTTTATTTCTGTAGGAAATCCTTATTTCCCTCATTCGTTCCTTTGACCTGCTACTTGGATTATTGAGACCTCCTTCTTGTCACCTTTGTGACTGTACATGGTACTGCTATCCCTTTTCCAGACATAGCTTCCTTGCCATGTCTAACTGATCATCTCCTCTGGGGGTTGACCAATTCTACAGTGAATCAAAATGTTCTAGTTGCTTTAAATAATGGGCATTCATGGACAAGTGAACCAAAAATTCAGAGACCAGATTCAAATCTATGTCTTCATTACCTTAGTACATTTCTATGCTTTCCCAAATGTGTGTTGTACTCACTACTAATTTTGAATTAGAGAATTAATAGCCAACTGCTACAGTCCCTTCATTTAAATAGTAAAATTTTTTACTTAACTGTTGATCACAATAAGAGATAATGAATATTATTCTCCATAGACATATAACTAATCTTTATGAGTTTGAGGGCTCTTCAAAGGAGCAATAAATTTTTATATTTTCCTGGGTTTTCATTCGTTCTTTCATATTCACTCTTTCTTTATACAAAGTTTTCTGTGAAAAGTAACTTGAGTCATCTGAGAAACAATTCCTTTAACACACCTACAGAATTCAATTGTTTCATTCCCAGAAACCACCAATGATTGGCCATTTTTTCTACCATTGTAGAATCACCTTCCCCCTCTTCCATCTGATTTCCCTGACTCCAAGACATCGACATATCTACACAAAGTTACCATCTTCTGAATTCTGGGGATATATTTCAGTTTCAAATTTCGCCTATTGCCTTTCCAAGTTTTCATTCTTCATCCCAGAAAACAATTCACAAAATCCAAGTGTACGACATGATGGTTTCTTTCCTCCATGTCCTACTCGCCTTTCCCCTGATGACAAATCTTTCTTCTCACTGAATTCACTGACTCTAGAAATGTCATATAAGGAGTTTTAAACAACATTGATCCTTTTGTAACTGGCTAATTTTACTTTTTGTTTTTAAGATTTATCTTGGTTGTGGAATGTATCAGAACTCAAGTCTTTGCTGATTTAATAATGCTTTATTATATGTATCTGCCAATCCATTTTTACCTATTGATTCATTGATAGGAACTTTGGTTATGTCCATTTTTACTTATTATGAATAATGCTGAAATGGTTAGCTTTACCTATAAGCCTTCTTAATCACTATATTTGATAATTCTCTAGTATTCGTAGGAGTGAATTGCAGGGACATATAGCATTTCCTTATTTAATTCATTTTTTAAAAAATTCTGTACTGTTGGTTTGCTTCTGACTTACAGTGACTTTCTTGAGAAAATCAGAAGCCCTGGTGATATAGTAGTTATAATTTGGGCTGCAATCCATGAGGTTCACAGTTCAAAACTCCCAGTCACTTTGAGGAAGAATGACAGAATTGCTACTCTCACAGTCTTGGAATCTCCAAGGTGGCAGTTCTACCAAGTCCTTCATGGTTGCTGTGAGTTGATTCAACCCCATGAGAATGAGTTTTTTTGTTTATTTTTAAATGAGAGACGAGAACTGGCCTCGGCTGCAATCTTTAACGTAGGATGCTAGATTTTTTCTTCAGCTCTGTGGTTCACACAGTTTTCCTGAAAGTTACCTGAGACACAAACCTTGTGTCTATTTTTGTCTGTCATCTTGAAATGTGCCTCCTGTAAGCAGCAGATCCAGCAATTATGTTTCCAAACCCAGACTGCTAGTCTCGGTCTCTTAAAGTCTGCGTTTATTTCATTGATATTCAGGATTATTACACCTATGCCTATCTGTGGGCTCTGTGAGGTCATCTATACTCTTTGTGTTGGCTGTTTTCCTACTTCCATTTCTTTTCCATGGATTGTGCATGTGTGTGTTTTTGTGGTTCCTTATTGCCTTCTTCTCATCTTAGAGCCAATGTTATCTTGGGGGCTATTTTCCCTTGGATGTTCTCTGGGTGGAGTTGTTCTGTGTGGTGGGCACTTATTTGTGCTCAATGAGTATTGTTCCTCTGCCCATACTAGGTTGGCAAGGATTTTTTTGTAGGGCCGGGTATTTTTTAGCATATTCTTTGTTTTTTTATTGTCCAGGGATACTCTCACTCCTCTATCAATCTTGATAAATAATTTGGCTAGGTAAAGAACTCTTGTGTTTGTATTATTTTCAGAATATGTTGCTCCACTGTCTCTTTGTCTCCACAGTGTCTGTTGATAGGTCTGAGCATACCCTTATCTCCTTGTCTTTATATGTGATTGCTTGTTTTTCCCTAACTGCTCTCATGGCTTCTTCTTTTCCTCAAAGTTGGATAGTTCAACAATTATATGTCTTGGTTATTTCCTCTTGGGATTCACTCTAGGAGGTTTTCTTTCAGCCTCATGGACAGTTGCCTGAATTTCATTGATTAACCTAGGGATGTATTCCTCTAAGAATTCCATCACTATTTCTGACACTGATATTCCTTGATGTGTTATTCTCCAGTAATCCAATTATTCCCATGTTCCTTCTCATGGCATTAGACATAGCTCTGAGATTTTCTCCATCTTCTTTGATGGACTTGTTCTACTTTTGCTAAAGTTTATTAATTTCTGCTTAAGTGTCCTCTAGGTCAATGGAGTGTTTATCTGCTTCCTTCATTCACTGGGAGAAGTCCATGTGTTTGTTATTAGCTTTTGCTATTTTGCCTCTGAACTCTTTCATTTCCCTTTGGCGCATAACCTTTATCTGTTCTGTCATTCCTTCCTTTTTCTGTAATGCTTTCCTCATATACTGCATGACTCTAAACAGAATCCTGATGATTTCTTTCTCTGGAAGGTCATTTTGTTTTTTTCTATGACTGCCATTAGGTCCACATCATCCTCTAACATTTGATTTTGTTTCTCTTTTCTTCTTGAAACCATGGAAGCAGCTTCCTGTTTTGTTGCTGCTGTTAGTGATTTATTGAAATTAAGTACCATTTTCCTGGGTGTCATAGAGCCCTGAGCTCTCTCTTTAGGAGGTCTGTGTCAGTGTTTCTGTAGGCTGCCTATAGCCAACTGCCTTGAGGGGTCATCTTTCACCTTAGTCCTGCTGGGGTTCCACTCTCCTCTTGGCCTATGCTTTGTGATCCAGCCACCCTCAGGCCACCATAGGAGTTGCTTACAGCTATGCAGGCTGTGGTCTTAAGGAAAATATTAGCCTGAGTGTGGGGGTGTATTGTTTGGGGATGAGGATTGGGTGGGGTTGTGTACTCTGTTCCTGCCTAGGGTGTGTGAAGGAGGCCCCTGGCACCTCTGTTCATGCACACAGTTCCACTGCTTGGTGCACACAGAACAGGGGGAATTACACAGGGAGAAGTTAGAAGGGAGAAGGTGGGCCCCTAAGCCACAGCTGCACAAACTTCTGAAGGACTTGTACCAGTTGGCTGGAAGTCAGGTAACATCGGGATGGGATGGGAAATCTATGGGAGATGCGTCAGTCATGTAATCATGTGAATTTCAGGATTCGGAGTGGAAGGATGGATTCTAGGCCGTCAATCTAGACCTCTGTATGGACATTTCTTTCTCCTGAGAATTCTGGGAAATCTGATCATATTTCCCTGTTGGAGGTGATAGATTTATGGTACAGTCACTTGGAGATGCTCTAATGACAAGACACAAGGCTGTCTCCTGTGTCAGGGAGAAGAAACCACAAGGGTGTACACATATGGAGCCACAACTCTGAAGCTGGAAAAGCCATGCAGAGACATTTGCCATTGTTGAGATGCACAAGAAACCACAGAGAGACTCCTGCCAGTTCTGAGATGCTTCTATCACCATTGCACACACAAGACTCACACACTGTTCTGTGATTGTCCTGGTGTCGTTGTATGTGCTGTGTGAGCCCGAAGAGGGCTTATGGATTGATATCAGACATATGGGCTAATATTGGACTATGACCTTGAACTGGACTGAGATGTTTTCTTAATGTACAGTTATTCTTGCATACAAATCTCTTTCTAATACGCATGTGCATATGTATAATTTTGTTTCTCTAATCTACCAGGACTAACACAGGGAGGTAGGGGAGGGCTGGTGGGCAGGTCTGGGAGGAGTGCAAAAGTGGGGCTTATACTTCTGGGTAGGTGAAGAGGAAGGTGAGTCTGTGCAGATCAGAAGCCTCTGCAGTTAAGCTGGCAGTTTTGTGGACCAGTTGAGACAGGGTTGGCTCCTGGAACACAGCAAAAGGGGCAGCGAGTGACGCTGAGACCATGTGAATCCAAATCAGGACTACTGTTTCAGAGAAGTGCTCTAGGCTGTCTTGGGGATCAACTAACTATCTTGACACCTCTAGTGGGCCCCCAAATCTCCATACTTACCCATCTCTAAGAAGCTCCTGGCATGAGATACCTACCTGGTCGCTATCTTGCCCCGTCTTTCCAAGAATTTCCCTTTCTCCCTGTTTTATCTTTCCCCTTTGCTTAAGTTCCGCAGTGTCTTACTTTATTCACCCAGCTCTTTTCTTTCTTTCTTTTTTTTTTTTGTCAAAATCATTGACACTGACTCTGGTTATGTATTCATTTATTTATTTATGCAAACATTGAAAATTCTTAGACTTTCTCGACTCAGCAGTCTACAAATCATTCCTCAGAATGTAAATGTCTTCCAAGCAGTGACCTTGGGAATTCCCAGAAAGAAATACATCCTGTTTTAGGTCCATCAGTTCAATGTGCATGTCATATAGAAACTTTAAATGGAGAGAAAGACTTGTTATTTTTTTTATTTTCAGCTTTTTGTTTATTTTGAATCTTACAGAAGTTCCCCTCTTGACTGCAAGCCCCATGATGCAGCAGCACACTTCTCACACTGCCCTTTGTGTGGTTTTTACGCTTATACAGAATTGCTTTATATGATTAGCAATGGTACACTTGAGTAATTAATGCATTTAAAGTTTCTTGATGGATATTTTAAATCAGATTTAGTGTGACATATAATTCAAAAAATCATATATATTTAGGTGTGTTTGTGAAATTTGAAGTCCCTCCCCCAATGTTTTATTGGGGCCTCTTATAGATCTTATAACATAATTTGCATAAAGCATATCTGTACACAGTTACCTTTTTTCATTTCCAAAATATTTTCTACTTAAACCCTTGTTATAAGCTCCTCTTTCCCCCTCTTTTTCTTTATAAATCATTTTATTGGGGGTTCATACACCTCCCATCACAATAAATACAAATGTCAATTGTATGCAGACCACATTTGCACACTTCTTGCCATCATCACTTTCAAAACATCCTCCCTCTACTTTGGCCCCCAGTACCAGCTCCCCATATTTTATCTCCATCCCCACTACCCCTCCCCAATGAATCCTTAATAATTTATTTTAAGATGTTTATCTTCTCGGGGTTTTTTAGTAAGAGTTTTTATTATTTTAAATACAGGAATAAACATCAAACAAATATTGAAAACATCAGTAGATGCTAGTGAAACATTCTTACATCTTCATTAGCACTGATAAACAACTAAAGTTTTAAGTAAAGCAAAACTTCTTAGAAGTCCAATAGACTCCGGATTATAGCACCTTATTAAAGCACTATAAAGCTTACACAAAGTTGCAGGGCTTCAGCACTGGTCTGGTTTCTAAAAATCAGTGGCTAACAGTCCCTTAAAGGTTAAGTCTATTGGTGATGCTTGTTTCTTTTGGATTGACCTTCTCCTTCTTTAATAGAGTAACTGAGGGATTTGAACTGTCCACTTTTACTTCAGCAGATTAGCAGTTAAATATCACCTCACTCAGCCTCCTTGCAATATTTTTTAAATGCCTATATATCATAAAATATTTTTAGTGCTGCAAGTGTAGGGAAACATTTAAGATAAGAAACAAAGGGGAAGAGTCCCTTAGGAACAATGATTCAAGTTTTTATTTCCCTTTTCTTTTCTTTTCTTTTGTCTATATGTCTGTACACACTTCCACAAGGAGCTAGGAGTAGTCATGTCTCATGTAGATGAATGAGTTGATTAAATACAGTATCTACTTGAAGAAAAATATATGAGTATGCCTTGCATTCTATGTGTTACTAAC
>PVJH01028421.1:0-27401 GCA_004026705.1 Nesogale talazaci
TTTTTAAAAAAAAAAGAGTGGATCTGAGTGGAAATTGACTTAGTAGCAATGAGTTTGGTTTGCACTTTAGTATGGTTATAAGAAGCAGAATGTACATTTGAGGGAGTTGAGGATTTCTCAGCAGGAACTATAAGACAGGAAGATAATGGAGTGCTATAAGTAAAATTCTGAAAGAAATAATGGGCAACAACATGAGAAAGAAAAATAAAGATTTCCACACATGGAAAAACTAAAGGAAATCATAGATCAATGAGCAGTATGAGAAAAATATTTACTTCATCATTATAGACAGAGAATCAGCAATAGTAGACAAACCTAAGAGTACCACACAGAACACCACCACCTATGACAGTGGTTCTCATCCTGTGGGTGTGACGCCTTTCAGGGTCAAATTGACCCTTTCAGCGGCCTTAACTAAGACCATCAGAAAATACCTAAGTATTTCACAATACATAATTATATATTGTCTTGTGATCCATCTCTATGCTTTAATGATGTTTAATTATGTTCAATGTCTAACAATGAGAATACATCCTTAATATCATATATTTACATTATGATTCATAACAGTAGCAAAATTACAGTTACAAAGTAGCAATAAAATAATTGTATGGTTGGGGATCGCCACAACATGAGGATCTGTATTAAAGCGTCGCAGCATTAGGAATGTTGAGAACCACTGACAGAACCTAGGATAAATATAGCAGCACTTCCAACCATGCAGATATAGAGTAATAAATATACCCTAAAAGCCCCAAAAGACAGCAACAAACCTGCATTTATGAAAAAGAACCATAAATGTCAATGGGTTCAATACTTCAAACCAAAGGTGGTGGTAGTAGACTAGACTAGAAAGTATTTCCTATGTGAATGCTGCCTACAGGAGATACACCTTCACCTCAAAAATAGACTAAAATGTTAAAGGATGGCAAAAATATATACTAAGTCTATGGTAACCCTAAAAAGGAATAATGGCAATATTAATCACTGACAAAATAGTCTGCAAGATAAATAACACAATAAATGACAAGAACAGACTGTATAATGATTAAAGGAACAACACACCAAGAACATATACTTAAGAAACATATATGTACCCAAATAAAACCCTCAAAACACACCAACTCCTCACATGGTGGAAAACAGAAGTACATAGCTTAGAAATAACAGTAGGAGATTTCAACCTATAAATGGGAAAGAAAGAGATCATCATGAAATAAATTGAAGAATTGAAATAGCTAAACATAATCAACCAGCTGTCCCTCCAAGATATATAGAAAACACTATCCATCAAAGGAACTGTGTACATTCTGCTTAATTGCATATGTCACATACCCTAGAATAGATCATGGTTGGTCACAACGGAAGCCTTAAAAGATTCAAAACATTAAAATCCTGTGGGGAGCTGGAGATATGGGGAAACCAGGATGGATGGGCCCCTTCGGGCCAATGGTTAGATTGGAGATACTGGAAGGGTGGACGGGGGGGGGGGGCACCAACAGCAAGGATATACACACAAGCTCTTATTTGAAGGACGGCATCAAAGGAATGGGTTGGGGGAGAGGTCGGGCAGTGGCAGTGTACGATATGACAAAACAATAACAATGTATAAAGTATTGAGGGTTGGATGGGAGGCGAGACCAGGGGAAGAGGGGAAGGAATGGAAAAGCCGATACTAGGGGCTTAAGGGAAAAGGTGGACAATTGGAGGACAATAATAGAAGTGGACATGAGAGGGTGTTTGATGAGAATGCTTATTTATATATTGTGAAAAACGATGTATGACCCCCAATAAAATGATTGGAAAAAAATCCTGTAATATACCTCAAAGATCACAGTGTTAAAAAACTGGAAATTTATCTACAGAGAGTACAAGATCATGAAGACAAAAGCACCAAGACTGAAAAAAACATTATTTAAATGAAATCTGTTTTCTAATACCCTGAAGTAAATGAGAATGGCAATACATCATACAAAAAGTTTTGGGAACATGAAAAACAGTGATCACAGGTAAATTTCTAGTAATCAATGAACACATGGAAAAAGAAGAGTAATCCAATCCCAAACATTAACACAAAATTTACAACTTGTTTCCAGTTTTTAATGTTCACTTCATTGCAAGTGAACTTCTTTATAAGATAATCTTGAAATCTCTAAATGAAGTCAAATATTGTTTGACTCTTTTAGAATCACTTCGGTTTCCGTAAGCTTCAATTTCAAAATGTCCATCAGCCATTTATTTTTCCATGTAAATTAGTTGTTAGTTCCTGATTTTGGCGTGACTGATTTTAAAGTGATTCTCCTTTGGTAAATTTACCACTAACTCTATTTTTGAAAAAATATTAAAAAATGAACAAGTCATTGGTCTTACAGAAATCTATTGTACATCTCCAGCGACACTCAAATCACCAACAACACATTTTCTAATTACTGGTTCTTCTATTTAGTTACCTCCAACATTTCCACTCCAGTTAGAGCAAACATCAATATATTCAGAGTTGATATTTCCTTAGATTGCAACAAATTGTACAATGTCTCAATTTTTTCATTTTGTATGTCTTGTGTAAATTTAAATAATATTTATATAAGGGGGTGCTTAATCTAGTCATAAGGCTATTAACTTTACCATACAATACTAGTTGTATTGACAATAGTTATTTCATATTTATTTTAACTAGGTCATGTCATTAGAACACACAAATTAAAATATTAATTTGACATATTAATACGACATGAATGAGCTCTGGTAGCACTGTCAATAATATGTTGGACTGCTGACTACGAAGTTGAAAGAACAAATCCGTCAGCCAAACTGTGTAAGAAATATTGCATACAGTTCATATGACTCTGAGTCCACACACTTAGTGGGTGTTAAAAAATAAAACATGAGGAAGCATATAATATATATTATAAAGGGATGGGTATTAGATGTCTTATCATAGGATGCTTCCCTTATGTGTAGGAGATCCATGTTTGATTTTTGGCCACTTCAAGTGTAGCCACTACCCACCTGTGAAAGTCTGATTGTTACTATTGTACTGAACATGTTTCACTAGAGCTTCTATAGCAAGACAAACTATGAAGCTGTACCTTGCAATCTGCTCCCTAAAATCCAGCAAAAGCTCTCTGGATCACTGATGATCATGGGCATGGAGCATGTGGGGACTGGTTTTGACATGAGTCCATATGCAATTCAACAGCTATTCAAAGAAAAAATAGCAGTGGATGGTTAAAGAAGAAACCCATGAACACCATGGGAAAATAATGAAATCAAAGAAACCCCTGCTTATTGTTCAAAAGGTGTGTGTGTGTGTGTGTGTGTGTGTGTGTGTGTGTGTGCTGAAAGGAAATAGGGACAGGAAGAATATAATGATGTAAGATAATGTCTTGAAAAATGTATGACCAGATTGCTCTTGAGAGGAAAAGGTGGAGAGCTTTCATCTTACATATATTAGACATACTGTCAGAAGAGACCAGTCCTCACAGAGAAGGGCATCGTGTTAGGAGAAATAGAAGGGCAGTGAAGAGGAAGAAGGTCTTCAAAGGGATGGGTTGTCACTGTGGGTACAACAAAGAATTCAGGAAGAAAAATGATTGTGAGGATGGTGCAAGGCTTGGCAGTGTTTCATTCAGTTGTGCAATATAGTTTCTATGGCTCGGAACTGATTGATGGTGCTTAACAACAACAACAACAACAACAACAACAACGCAATGTCACCTAACATGCTGTTACATCTACTGAGAAGTCTTTAAGAAATATGCTTTCATTTCATTTTCTTTAATGGGTTCTTAACAGAATCTAAGTAATGCTCCAAATATTTAGAAAAGTCACAAAACTTCTTTTAAAATAATATAATGTACTTAGTTTTACTTTAATTAAGTGGGGATATTCATTTTAATCAGTTTTACTATGCATTTAAAATGATGAAAAATATCTCATGTTTGAAAATGATAGTAGAAAAGTAGAAAATGATAACCAAAAAAGTAGTAGATAGTAGAAAATGATAACCAAAAAAACACTTTCATTAAAATACATTTCTTTTACTTTTTGAGTTTACTAATTTAGATTTACAAGGTTTCCAATAAAATGTATTCCATTAGATGAGTTTAATAAAAAAAATAATGGAAATAGGGCTGAGCCCTGGTGGCATAAGTGGTTGAGTACGAGACTGCGGCTTGCGGGCTTGGCAGTTCAAATCCAGCCGCAGTTCTCAGGAGCAGCACTGGGTAGCGCACATGACCACCTGAGGCAGTGATGCACCCCCCCAAAACAAACAAACAAACAAACAAACAAACAAACACAAATTGATGGAAATAAACATACACAATTATGTTTTCATATAGATTTTATTCACATAGCTGTGTTTGCGTGTGCATGTCCGTGTGTGTGTATGTGTGTGTTTGGGTGTTCTTCGATTACCAGTGTAAGAGACAAGAAATGTTGATATGCAAAACACTGATTACTTCATACAGGGTGTTTGAACATACTCAAAATGAAGAATTGGCTGCATCAAATTATCTAATGAAGCCCATTAGTTGACAGAGCATCCAAATTATAAATCTTAAGCGGTCAATATTCACCTATTAATTTATTTAAATAACTATTCATGTGGTTGTATATTAGATTGGCTGGGTGAGGTAATTGGTTAAATGCTCAACTAACATACAAAAGTTTGGCCTTTAAAATCTACTCAGAAGCACCTCAGAAAAATGGACTGGTGATCCCCATCTGAAAATTAGGCTAATGAAAATTCTAAAGACCACAGTTCCACTCTGACCCACATGAGCCAAAAGTGACTTTACAGCAACCTGTTGTAGTTTAATTATAATGAATGCATAACTTACACAGTATATACACATGACATTCTGTATTTTTCTTAGTCTTACTGATAAAAACCTGTTATATTTTGAAATTGAAACTGATAAGGGAACTGGCTTAAAATAAATACGAAAATTATTCTCCAAAATCTAAGCAATAAAACAGGGCATTTACAAATTTACAGGTGTTAACTATCCCTCAGCAAGATACATTGACCCACTTAGTTTTCTAAAACTATACCAATATTGTATTTCTCAAGAGAATAATAAGTTACTTGATGTAGTCTATGCCTTAGGAATAGAAAACTTCAAATCTATGGAAATATAAAATTGAGTAAAAAATAATAAACAGTTCTATAAGAAAAAAATGTGGAAAATTCATTTCCATGAGAATTTACTAGACACATGGATGGTAAATTTGAACATATATTAATATATTTGAAGTAAAGATCTCATGATTTAAATTCTTAATCTCTGCTTTGTTCTAATTTAAGCCTCTGTTAAAAACGACTTTGCTGAATGTGAAAGCACTTTCTCTATAATTATTTTTCTCTATAAAATAATTTCTTCTGCCATATAAATTGACATTTTTATCTTTGAATTTTAATTAATAAGAGCTTTTCCAAAAAAAAAAAAATAGAGCTTTTCAAACACCTGAAAACGTGTTTGGGATTTTGATAAAGAATTTCCATAGACCTATTTACAGAATTAAAAAATAAATATTACAATAATAGAGATACTATATTTAGTTTAAAATGTATGCACTGCAATTATTTCCTGCAAGGCAACATTGAGGCTTTGTGGAACTATGCAACACAAGAATGAAAACCCCACTGTGTATTTATTTCCAACTTGAAGAAAGTCTTTGCATCCTTTGATTAGTGAAAATGGTAAGAAACTGAATAAAGTTTTACAATGCAGGCTCCAAATGGGAGAATACAGTTATTTTCAATGTAAAAATATGTCTCTGTTATTCTAATAGAGGTTCTAGTTTAAAATTAGTCCAAAATATACCAGAAGGTATAATCATTTCAGCCAAAACTTAAAGAATCTATGTGTCTTTAAATAAAAGCTTCTTAAAACAAAAGCAAAATAGTCTTATTAAAATTGGTTGATGTAGTTAAAAAAGTTAATACCTTAAATACGAATATATATATTTATGTTTAAATTGCTATTTTCAAGGTTATTATTTTCTTAAACTTCTGTGCCTAATGTAAACAGCAGTGTCAAGCTGTTACACAGTGCGCCAATGGGTATGTCATATAGAGCCTTTCTCCTAAACTCTCATTCGTGCCCATGTGCGGTGCATGATTCTCACGCTAATTAAATATCAGGATGACTTACATTCTACATTAGGATAGTTCATGTTGTTAGTTTCAGAATTGTTCACAATTCTACCTACTATGAAAATGAGTTCGGTGTCTTACAAGTAACTGAGATGATCTGTGAGTCACAGCTGAAAACTGAAGAAGAATATAATCAAAATGTTTCCAATAAAGTCTAAACTTAGAAACAAATGCTGAATAACCTGACAAAATTTATAAGAAATTGAGCACATCTTTATATTGAATTACAATCTAGTAATGTTAAAAAATGTGAAAACTTATCATGTTAAAAGGCATTGCAATAATGAAAATTTGATATTCAGTTCTGGGTTGAGTTTTCACCAATTAGAAATAGATCCATGAATAATTTATAATTAATTCTAAATGTTTTGGAGCAACTAAAAGTCACCAAAGGTCAGCTAAAATGTGAATGTGACTAATTAAATAAGTGAAGTTATATTAAGGGCAAAAATATACTAGTTATTGAAATGTTTTGCTAACATAAGCACCTGTCTTTCTTTGTAAATGAAGTAGGATCTTCGAAAAATGCCTCAAAGGCAATGAGTATTAATGTGATTACGGGAATTCTATTTTAAAGCAATGATAAATTCCTATTAAAATTCATAAAACAAACAAAGAAAGCATTGTTTGTTGCTAAAATATATTAAGTTAAAAATTTCTTCAAAATTTAAGCAAAATGGTCAGCAAAAATAACTTGTAAATCAAATAAATTGAAAAACCCTTCAAATTAAACATATTTCCAAACTTTTATGAACATATATTTTTACTCACAGAAAATAAGACCAATCATGAAGCATGAAATATTACATAGATGAGGACATCTAAAACTAGAGAAGCTCCCATCCATTCATTTACTACAAGTTATTACAATCCTGTTAAATCTTCACTGGAATTTAGAAAGCTCAGCATCTTTGTACAGTATAGATCTCTGATCTAGGAAAGTGAGTCGGCACAGCCTTAGAGGGAAAATACGATGCAAGATGAGAAGTTAAAGCTGGAACTCCTCCATGGAACCCTCGAGGTGCTATGAAAGATCTGTAATTGGAGATTAGTCACACACACACACACACACACACACACACACACACACACACCTTGAGACTGCTTGCAAATGAAACCTTCTTGCATAGCTTTGGAGCAAACTCTGGTTTGGAAAGTGATTAGACTAATTCTTTGAAAATTACTTAGCAAAGACTTTCCCTCATGCATATCAAATGGATATGACAGACAGGTCCAAATTTAAAAATTAACTTATGGTGCTTCTAGAGCTATTTATGCTCTAAGAAACTGCAAAGAGGAAAATAATTTCCTTCTTTGAGGGATTGGATCCATGTCTGTCACTCACTGTATGATTCCTCAAAAGGAGAATAAGAAAGTTTGAGCTCATAACTTAAAATTATGAAACATTCAAGAAAAGCCTCCAGGAAAGAAACATACAAAATGACCATGAAACAACAACAATAAAATAATCAGAATTTGATAACCATCTACTTCAAAAATTTGCATTTTTCAAAATCTAAATATACAATAAACATGCTTAGATTATTAAACCAACACAAAAAACACAATAGCTAAAATTATGAGAAGTGGACTCTGCAATGCAATGAGTACCACATTGGACTTCTAAAAATATGTGAAATGTTTTAAATACCAAGTTTACTAGAAAAAGTACAAAATAGGACTTCTATCAGTTAGACATGTGATCACTAAACTTAAAAGCTAAAAGGAAGACTAGCAGTTTAAATATAAGTGCAGAAAACATAAACTAGGAAGTAGAGTACATTAATTACTAAAAATATATATATCGAAGATTGAGATGAAATAAAAATGTCCTAAAAGACATAACAATATAAGTTTTGGGCTGTCCATTTCAGCACACCTTAGACAAAATAATTGAACAGAGATAAAATGAATATTAAGAAAAGGAATTTTTTTTTTTTTGGCATCACTGCTCTCCGGTGGTGGGAGTAGGAGACCCAGCCCCACTGCTGGAATTGAACCTCCACCCCAGTGGGCCGCAGTCCCGCGCACAACCACTATGACACCGGGGCTTAGCCTGAAAAGGAATATTTTTTAAAAAAAGAAAAGAAATATTCTGATTTAATGAAAGGTTCTTAAGAATCAGAAATCATAATGAATCACAAGCAGGCTACTTATAGAATTAAATGATTTTCCATAATATTATGAAAATATAATTAAAATGTGTACATTTAATTGAACACATTTAATTATACATACAATTGTACACAGAAATGCTATGCATAAGTAAACCTCTGAATACTCTGTCAAAGAAGATATCTTAAAATCAGATAAAGAAAAGGGTATCTAGGAAGATGACACCAAGATAGAGTCCCCTGCCTAGAATGTCTGAGTGCTGGCCCACTATGCAGTGTAAGCAACCACCATCACAAGATATCACTAAAAATCCAAAGAAACAAATGTCATTGGCTGAAGATTACCCCAAACCAATGGAATACACAAAAAAAACAAGTCCTTTGAACTGCCAGAAAGAGAATGGTGTGTGGGCTCTACAAAAGAGCAGAGAATCAATACAGAAAACCAAAGAAGAAATGGAGTTACTAAAAATCTCAGATCCAAAAGAAATTATGCAATGAGCTAGCAGAAATAAAAACCACAGTACAAGATCTGAACAACAGAATTGAGGAAAAGGAAAATCAAATTAGTGAACTTGAAGACAACCATGAAAAAATACAAGGATAGAACAAAAGAACCGGAAGAAAGCCAGAAATGATATGGGATACTCTGAAGCAAGATAATCTTCAAATTATTTGGGTGCCCAAACAACAGAAAAACAAACAAATCCACAGGGAAAACAGTAAAGAAATTATTGGAAGAAAATTTACCCAATATCACAAAGGTGGAGAGGATAGACATCCATGAAACAGAGCAAACAAATATCTTAATCCCTATAATTAAAAACAACAACACATCAAGATATAGACAAATTATGCAATCTGAAGAATTAAGAGAGAATCCTGAGAGGAGAAAGAGGAGAGGAGAGGAGAGGACAGGACAGGAGAGGACAGGAGAGGAGAGAACAGGAGAGGAGAGGACAGGAGAGGAGAGGAGAGGACAGGAGAAAGAGAGAGAATCACATATAAAGATAAGAAATAATAATAACAATAATCTCAGGAAGATCATGCAGGAAAGGCGAAATGGGAGCAGCATATTCTATAAATTGAAAGAAAATAATTGCAATCCAAGAATCCTTTATCCAGCACAGCTATCCAGCAAATTTGGAGACATATGTTTTCTCAAGAAAGGAAATATTTAGAGAATTCAAAATATCAAAACCAGCATTACAAACAATACTATCCAATTCTTTATGGTCAGAAAAACAACTGCAGCACTCAAACATGAGACCACCACAGGGCGTAACACCACCCAAAATCCAACACACTGAAGACAGTACCAAAAACTACAGGTATTTTCCGTATTCTTTGGCAGCACCATTTAAATGCATCATTTCTTCTTGAATCCTCTTTATTCAATGACTAACTTTCACATGTGTATAATGCAGTGAAAAATACCATGGCTTGGGTCAATAGTATGTTAGTCCTTAAAGAAACAGCTTTGTTTTTCAAGAGACTCTAAACAGGTCTTGTCTAGCAGAGTTACCTGATGCAACTCCTCTTTGCATCTCTCAACTGCTGTTTCCAGAAGCATTGATTTTGGTTTGGGTTTGGGGGGCATCACTGCCCTCTGGTGGTGGAAGTAGGAGGCCCAGCCTTGCTACTGGATTTGAACCTCCGATTGAATGGGCTGCAGTCCCGCGCACAACCACTATGCCACCAGGGCTCAGCTCTAGAAGCATTGATTTTGAAGCCAACCATGATGAAATCTTGAACAACTTCAACCTGTGCCCTATCTATCATG
Organism: Nesogale talazaci; assembly: GCA_004026705.1. Taxonomy (NCBI): domain Eukaryota; kingdom Metazoa; phylum Chordata; class Mammalia; order Afrosoricida; family Tenrecidae; genus Nesogale; species Nesogale talazaci. The sequence goes on from PVJH01028421.1 coordinate 10,061, forward strand.
ATGTTACTTGCTGCTCTGGCTTTAAGGATTCTGTTATTTCTTTTGCTATGTTGTAATCCATACAGAAGGCTACAACCTCTATTCTTCATAAGGAAGTGCTTCAATTCTCCCTCACTTTCAGCAAGCCAGAGGAACCTTGACAGTGATTGGGCTATGATCTGTATGGTCGGCAGTTCAACAACATCAGTTTCTCTGCAGTAGGAAGACTGGGCTTTCTACTCCTGAAAACAGACTCTCAGAAACTCACAGCAGGACACTATGAGTCAGTATTGATTCAAGTGGCAGAGTTTGGTTATTTTTCAGTAAACAAGGCTGTGTCATCTGCCTATTGCTTATTGTTAATAAAACTTCCTTCAATCTTGACATTATATCCTTCACATAAACCAACTTCTCTGATTATATGTTAAGACATAGATTAAATAAGTATGGTGAGAGGATATAATCCTCATGCATACATTTCCTGATTTTGTTAGGCAGCATATCCTTCTTCTGTTCTCACGACTGCCTATTGATCTATGTACATGTCCAACATGAACACAATGAAGTATTTTGAGTTCCCATATATCTCAAGGCTATCCGTAATTTGTTGTAATCCACACAGTCAAATTATTTTGTATATTCAGTAAAACATAATGTGTGTATATGTATATATATATATATATATATATATATATATAGGCATACTCCTATCAGCCAAGATTCATCTGATATCAGAATGATACCCTTGTTCCATATACTCTTCTAAATCCAGCCTGAATTTGGGGCAGTTCCATGTCAATATACCATTGCTGCAACTATTGTTACATGATTTTCAGCAAAATGTTACATGTATATGATATCCATCCTTTGTAGATATATCCTTCCTGTATAGCCAATGATTTTTTTTATTATCACTCTGATTTGTATATCTTTTCTAGCATAGAAGTAAATGTGAAAAGAAACAACCATGTAATACTTTTCTTCCCAAATATTGTGATTTAGTGAAAACTTGGAATTGTCTTGTATTCAATACACATATAAACATTTTTTTCACAGACTTACATGTATAAATTCACAATGTGGATGGCAAACAGATTAAAAATAACAGTTCATTATTATATTTTGGACACCTACCACACTATGCTTTTACTATTCTCTACATTACTCAGTTGGTCTCCTGTATTACAAAAAGTGCACTTTTAAAATTACAAAGAATTTTTTGAAGCAAATGTTTATTTTTCTAATCAATTGAACAAGCTGTGAATCTTAATAAGGCCTCAAAAAGTGTTGCTTCTTAACATTTACATTGCACAAGATCTTCTATTTGATCATTGTAGTTGGTTCTCCAGTGATTCCCATCCGACAGTCGGGGCTCTCGAAGCCTTCTATCTAAGGAGCCCTTCTTCCAGGGCAACATCATACCCCACGTCCATCCATCTCTATCGTGGCTGGCCCAAGAGTCCTGCTCTGGCTGCTACAGCTTCATTCTGCTGAATATGATATTCCTGAAATCTCATGGATATTCTTTGTATCATTTAAAAATATTCCTGGAAGCAATACTTTGAACAACATACTCTCTTCAGGTTTTAGGTCTCTTGTTGTGAAGTCTTTAGCACAGTCCAAAAAGTGGATTTCTGGAAGTATATTGTAGGTTCCAAAAATTCCTTAAGCTGTCTTTCCTGATTGGTTTCTGGTCTTTGCACAACCATATTATTATGGTATGTACATGTAGTCTCTTCAGGTTTTTGGTCTCTTGTTGTGAAGCCTTTAACACAATCCAAAAAGTGGGTTTTTGTAAGTTTATTGTAGGTTCCAAGAAATTCCTTAAACTTTTTTATCTGATCGGATTCTGGTCTTTGCACAGCCATATTCTTTTGGTATGTTGGATTCACCTATTCTGATGCATGAATTTCGTTTCTGTTATTGATTAACAGTTGCTCAATCATTTCTTGAGTGACTCCCGCAAGTCTGCCTTCTTGCACAGAGGTTCCTGCCTCCAATGCCAATGGAGTTTGGGGGTGCTTCGTGGCCAGTAGTTTGTGGGTGAAGGAGGCGCAGGGTCACGACCAATGCACAGGATCAGAGAGAACATGTGGGATGGTGTTGGCAAATGGTAGACCTTCTCAAAATTACATTGAATTTTCTTTAATTTTTTTCTCTCTTCTCTCCCTTCCTCTCCAATCTTCACATTTTTCTTTACTTCCCATATATATGACCTCCTTTCTTTTCTTATTCCACTTTAAGACAACTGTCATAATTTTCTAATGGTTTAAGTTTAATAGACATTTGAATCATTTAGTTAAACTACTATACTTATTTTCTACACAATTACCTCCCATTGACTATGTAAGACATATTGCTACGGAAATGCAAATATTCATATGTGTGTATGCACACACACACACACACATATATATATATATATATATATATATATATATATACTTTTACTAAACTGCACAGAGGAAAATTTTCTGTGCCATTCTTTTAATCCACTATTGAACATCCAAGTGAAAAATCTGTAGTAGTTACTATCACAGACTTTACAAACAGGCTTCTCCGTTGAGATTGGATGCTGGTTTTACCATACTATGTCGATATTATTCAGAAAGAAAATATTAACTAAGCCAACTGATAAAAAAGGAATAAATTCACCGCAAATTTTAATATTTTCTTTCTGAGTAATATCCTGTCTGCGAAACAGATGATTGTGATGCTAACTGTCGTGTGTTGAATCATGTTCCCCCTCACCAAAATATGTGTCTAATGGTTGGCTCATGTTTTCCCCATATCTTAAAATTATGGAGTGCTTATAATCACACTCCAGAATATGATTTGATGCTATTAGTTGTAAATAAATTCAGGTGAGGCACTCTGCACTTACTTAGGTTATAGCTGTAATTTGATGCAAAGAGAGTTTACCTGGGTATGGTCTGAATCACCATTTACATTTTTTTAAATATAGATTTTTATTGGGGGCTCTTACAGTTCTTATTACATTTAATACATTGTTCATATTAAGCATACTTTTACACATGTTACCATGTTCATCTACCAACATTTTCTACTTGAACCCCCTCAGCATGTGCTCCTCTTTCCCTATTTCCTCTAGCTATCTTTTTTAAATTCCAACTCCTCATATTTCCCCTTTCCTCTTCTTCCCCATGAACTCCAAATAATTTAAAATTGTTATTACCTCTTCATATTGTACCCTGTCCAGTGTGTCACTTCACAAACACCCCGTTGTCTGCACCCCAGAGATGAGGTCACATGTAGATCTCAGAAATTAGTTCCGCCTTCTACACCCATGCAGTTTATTGTTAAACTGTTTAGTTTCCCCTTTTTACTCCACCATCCCTCTACCTTCCCAGTGTCACCACTCCCCACTAGTCTCAAGGGATTATCTATGCTAAATTCTCATATTTCTGACTCCAATGTACATCTTCTGGTCCAGGTGAATCTGTCTTGCAGAATTGGGATAATGATAGTTGGTGGGAGGAAGCATTTGAGAATCAGAAGAAAGTTGTAAATTTCATTGCTACTACACTGTACCCAGCCTAGCTCATGTCCTCGCTGCAACCCGTCTGTAAGAGGATGTCGCTTCACTTATTGTATTAGTCCAGGTTACCATTATGTGTTAGTCTGGGTAGACTAGAGGAACAAATTCATATAAAGCCTCTGTGTTAGTCCAGGTAGGCTAGAGTAACAAATTTCATAGACACAAATATAGATGTAAGGAAAATGTTTATATACAAGAGGAACAGGACATTGAGCCCAGTCCAGTTCATATTAACCCATATGCCCGAAATCAGTCTATAAACTCTCCTAGCGACTCACAAAGTTACAGGTCAGTGGGTGCAGAATCCCAGTACTGATAGGAGTCTCCACATGGCTCCTTGCTTCCAGGGCTCAGGGTCCATCAACAGCATCCAGTGGTGGCAGAAACAATTCATTGATGGCAGAGTTCTCATCCCTGGCAGAGGTCTCCATGTGGCCACTCCAAATTCAGAGGTCTGACTCTATCAGGGCAAAGCGGGGTGACCTCTCCTCTGGCTCCTCCAGCTTCTCTGATGCTGCCATCTTATCTTGTCAGGGATTCATTGTCTCTGAGACTAACTCCCAACAACTGGGGAAGATAGCTTCTCATCTTAACGAGGGAATTATTGCGAGATTTCCCAGATGTATCATGAGGAGAAAGTCATGCCCACACAGAGGCCTCATTGACTACTCAATGGCTATCTCCAGCTTAACAGGCTAGACTCCACCCTTACATCTCAATCATGAAATTAACATAAGCACATGACCGCCACAGACAACCCTTTGTTAATTTCACACTTTCACATAACTCTGCAACCATATGTAACATTCAAATAAATAATAAAATCATATCAATACCTAACAGGATAAAACTAAAATGCATACAATTCAGACACGTGTCACCATCATTTAAAAATAGCATTCTATAAGTGAACAAAACAAAAAATATCCTGTGCCTTACAATTGTAGTTACAAAGTGTATACAAGGTGTATCTACACCTTGATCCTACAATCCTATGAATATATATTCCACCACCTATGAGCTTTTGCAAGCTAATCACCTCATGCCTTCATTCCCCCATTTTGGGTACCTAATTTCTATATTGCTCACTTACACCAACCCAGTGCTCTGAAGAAACAATCATATCTTTCAACGTGAAGAATCTTTATTCTAGTTGGAAACTCATAAAGTGTGCATCCATTAGCAAAGTCAAATCAGGACAGGCCATCCACAAAGTCAGCAGTGTTATGCACCAGTTCACAGATTCAAATTGCTTCTCTTCCTCTGGTTGGGTTCTGGTCAACTCAATGTGGGCTGTCTCAGCCTTAACAGGGTAGCCATTGGTCTCCTTCCCTTTAGACCATGGTCCCATCACAAATTCTCAACATGCCTAGCCCTTTCATGCTAGGACATGAATTTCAGACCAGTCAACCCGCTCTCACCTCCTCTATTTCCTGTGAACCAAGTCCATGGGTGTCAGTGGCCAAATTCAATCTGTCTCTTTATTGCTACAGCTATCCTATTTCTACTCAAAGAGTAGATCCAGGTGGAAACCTAGCAAGCATTTCAGCCTGCCAGTTTCCTTTAACATTAAGTTCCAGAGAGGAGTTATCTTCATGGTTCCAGATTCCTTCACTTCTGAAAATAATCACTGGTCAGGATTTTCCAAGGAAATAGACTCTATCCTTCTTTATTGGTCAGTCTGATCTTCTCTTGGAAAATAAGTAGCCCAAGCACTCCAAAAGACTGGGTGGGGGTACTTTCTTCAAGGAAGTCTTTCTAGGTGTGGCTTAAACCCATCTAAGGACAGGGAGGGGTTAATCTCTTCAGTCCTAAACCCTCTAGAGGTCAATGCTTGGCTTTAGGTAACTGGATTTGCAAACTATTTTCATACTTCCAATAAACATTTCTATGCATCCTTATGTGTTAGTCTGGGTGGACTAGAGGAACAAATTTCAGAGACACGCATATAGGTATAAGGAAAGGGTTTATATACAAAAGAAATGTGATCCTAAGAAGGCATCCCAATCCAGTCCAGTGCAAAGTCATAAGTCCAATAATAACCCATATGCCCGAAATCAGTCTATATAGTCTCCTTCCAATTCAGGAAGTCACAGGTCAGTGGGTGCAGAATTCTGGCGCTGGCAGGGGTCTCCCCATGCCTCCTTGCTTCCAGGGCTCAAGTCCATCAATAGCATGCCACTCTAGCTTCAGAGGTCTGTCTTCATCAGGGCACAGCCATGTGTTCTCTCCACTGGCTACTCCAGCCTCCCAGCCGCCGCCATTCTGTGTTGCCTGTGGTTAATCATCTCTCTAACTCTCAACAACTGGGGATGATAGGTTCTCATCTTCAGGAGGGAAATACTGTGAGATTTCCCAGGAATCTCAGGTGAAAGCCATGCCCACATAGAGGTCTCATCAGCTACTCAATGGCTTTCTCCTGATTAACAGGCCAAACTCCACCCCTACATTTCAATTATAAAATTAACATAAGCACATGACTGCCACACCTTATATTTATAATAAAAGGCATAAGAAATCTGTATAAACAGCATGGTCAGGAATTAAACTTAATTCTTAAAACAGTCAATGTCAATACTTATTAAGCTAATCTATATCTTTATCTAAACTACTGTTTTCACAAAAACATTGAATTAGGTCTCTGAAGGCATGAAAACATACCCCTGCTTTCGCTCAGGCATTCTGACCTTCTTAACCATTGTCTTTGAAGAGAATCCCCATTTTATAAAGGAATAACCAAAGAAAGCATCCAAACAAAGTAATCAAAACCTTAACTTCCCACATTGTTTCCAGAAAATAACTCAGTAAACAACTGCAAGGACATATCTGACTTCTTGCTAGCCAAAGAAGTAACAACACCATGAGGCACAAGTCAAACAAGCATCCACCCTTCGTCTTATGATATGTTCGTCTAGTACCCCACTCCTAAGGTACCAAAATGTGTTAGTCCGGATTACCATAATGTGTTAGTCCGGGTAGACTAGAGGGACAAATTCATAATCACCCATACGGATATAAAGAAAGGGTTTATATACAAAAGGAATGGAACACTGAGAAAGCAACCCAGTCCAGTCCAGTCCAGTCCAGTTCAAAGTCATAAGCTCGATATTAGCCCATATGCCCAATACCAGTCTATAAAGTCTCCTTCCCACTCACGAAGTCACAGGTCAGTGGGTGCAGAATCCCGGCGCTGACAGGGATCTCCACATGGTTCCTCGCTTCCAGGGCTCAGATCCATGAATAGCATCCAGTGGTGGCAGAAACAACTCATCACTGGCAGAGGTCTCCATGTGGCCACTCCAGCTTCAGAGGTCTGGCTCCATCAGGGCAGAGCCATGTGGTCTCTCCACTGGCTTTTCCAGCTTCTCAGATGCTGCCATCTACTCTTGTAAGTGATTCGTCTCTGAGACTAACTCCCAACAACTGGGGACGATAGCTTCACATCTTCACGAGGGAAATATCGCAAGATTTCCCAGATATATCATGAGGAGAAAGTCATGCCCACAAAGAGGCCTCATTGGCTACTCAATGGCTATCTCCAGATTAACAGGCTAGACTCCACCCCTACATCTCAATCATGAAATTAACATAAGCACATGACCGCCACACTTATTGGGCTTTGGGTCCCCAATCTGAACTCCCCCTCATTTATAATGATATAATTTTTAGGTCTTTGATGCTTGATACCAGATCCCTTTGACACCTCGTGGTCACACAGGCTGTTGTTCTTCTTATATGTGGGCTTGCTTCTTAGTTAGATGGACACTTATTTAGCTTGAAGTCTTTAAGAGCCCAGATGCTACCTTTTATCTTATAGGAGATGAAGGTTAGAGAAATAGTAAGAGAAAGCAAGACCTCTTATCACAACAAAAATTAGCCATAAGTGGAGGATGGCTTTTGAGCTCAGTTAAGAAAGTCCAGACCTAGGATAATATCAATGCCAAGGCAATGATGATCTCTAAGGAACGCTACATTCAAGGTTATTGAAAAGAGACAACGTTCTTACTCAAAGTTGAGAGAAAAAGAAAGCCCATAGTACCAGCAGACTAACTTTTAACTTCTAGCTTCCTAAACTGTAAGAAAACAGATTTACTTATGTTTGCCAATAACATTCCACTGTCGTGCATTCTTAATTCTCCAGTTTGTGAACAAAATAAACTTTTTTAATTAAATATATTTTGTATATTAACGCAGTGACTGAAATAGAACATGGATTTAGAAAACAGAAACTATCTTTAATGATATTAAAATTTCCAAATCACTGATGTTTGCCTTAATAAGGAAGCATAGAGTACTTTTAGAAGAGTATTGACATATAATCTATATTGGAGTCAATTAATTTTGAAAGTCATTTCACTATAAACAGATAATAAGTAAATTCTTATTTTTCCAGGTATAAATCTCTAGTCAGACAGAATGATTTTGAGTAAGAATCGATAACATCCAAAGAAAAGAAAACAAAATAATTTTCTTCATCCCCCCACTATACACAATTTTAACAGGCCTTCCAATCTGATATACCTCTGACACTTGGAGAACAGATCACAAAATAATATCACATATTGTAGCAAAGACAGTACCTTGTATTATTTCTGATTTTCATGAAGTAACAATTCTAAGTAGAGAAGAGAATGTGAAAGTATGTAACCAGTAACATTGGATTCAACTGACCCTGCCACCAGCAACCTGTGATCATTCCTGCATTCTGCATCACTGCTTGTGACTCAGTGAATCTGGAAAGGGACTTATGGACTAGTAACTGACTTGTGGACTTGAGCTAAATTAGAATGGGATGTTTTCTTGATTTATGATTACTGCTTGATCTAAAGCTCTTTCTCACACATATATGAGTGTCAGCAGATTTGTTTCTCTAGTCAACCTGATATAATACATTGTAATAACTAGAGAGGAAGTATTAGAGAAACAAATGGTGAAGATGGATTTTGGACGCCTGACTCATTTCTGTCTTACCTTAGTTTTTCTTCTTTATCTAGCTGGAGGTCTGATAAGGCTGAATTTTATGTGTTTTTGTTTTTTTCCTAGAAAGGACATGGGAAATTAAGGTTTTGATTCCTAGAAGTTGTCTTTGGTGATTTCTCACTGAAATGGTCACAATCTCTGAGGTCATGAGGCTTAGTCAAAATGTTTGATAGAAAACTAAACACTTGCTTGATCTAGCCAGAAGCCCAAGGCCACATTGCCAATGAATGGGATGTTAGATAAGAGAATTGCACTTAATTTGTTTTGTTTTGTTTTGTCATCACTGCCCTCTGGTGGTGGGAGTTGGAGGCCCAGGCTTGCTGCTGGATTTGAACCTCCAGCCCAGTGGGCCACAGTCCTGTGCCCAACTATTGCGCCACCAGGGCTCAGCCCAAACTTGATTTTTGTAAGGATGTGCTTAGATTTTACTAGGATTATACTGATTTCCTCTATCTTTTATTATTGATATAATGTTTGATAGAAATTATTATTGGGATGTATTATTTAAAAAGTCTGTAGTCCCACTGCTTTGAGTCATTAAATTTAATTCAATGAATGGTATATTAGGTAGGTTTATTGTGCTGATCTTGCCAATAGGTACACTTGGGTTTAATAAGGTTGCAGTTTGATTGGAGGGCAAAGAAATAAGTAGCTTGACAATCTCAGCCCCTCTCTCTCACTCTCTGTTGATCAGACCAGCAAGCAGCTGTTGGTTCTCTGCCTCAATTCGGGAGCTACACTACCTTTCGGAATGCCAGTCCATGGATCATGCCAATAGAGCTTGAGGGCCCTTTGAGATCTGCTCCACCATGCTGCTGCTGTATACATTACTGTGCTTGGGGCTGTCAGATATTGTCATGTTGCTTGCTGCTGGTGACCGACCTTGCTATTTGCTGCCTCTGCCTGGACTGCCTACATTGTCATACAAAAGACTCAGTTGTCTGCTTCCTTGACTTTGGATCCAGCAGCCCTTATGAGTTGAAGGACTTCCAATAAATTAACTGTTACATGGAAGTGAATTGAGCCCTCTGTACTGCTGTGTGGCTTTATTAGCTGCTATATTCCTTCATACTGTATATATGTATCCATATACATCATCAGTGTCCTGGTTTTGTTTCTAAAAAGCGTTAGTCTTGATAGACTAGAGAAACAAGTCCAGAGAGCTTATATGATAGAAGAAAGAGGTTTATAGACAAGAGAAGTTGAATATTAAGAAAATATTCAGAAAATATTGAGGCTGGCCTGATTGTTGTACAAGACTCTTAATCCTTTCAAGTCCCAAATTGATGCTAGATTATGTAACCACCAAAATGGATTAGAACAGTGATTCTCTACTTGTGGGGGTCAAATGACTCTTTCACATGGGTCACCCAATTCATAACAGCATCAAAATTACAGTTATGAAATAGCAATGAAATGTATTAATGCAGTATTAGGAAAGTTGAGAACCACTGGGTTATGAGGAAATTACTGCAAAGTGGTTTAGAAAATATAAGCTCCTCCCAGTGTGTTGAGTGCTCAGGACAGTTGCACCTGAATAGACGTGCAGGAAGAACTATTGGCAGACAAATAAAAGGAGTCATTTGGTCTTTTTAACAGTCTGTTCCTGAAGCCAGCAAATATCCGAGCCATGAAAGAACCCTACTCTTTAGGACTGAACATTAAAGTGAGCCTGATGACAGCTTGAAATGCTTGCAAGGTTACTACCTGAATCTATTTGTTGAGTGAAAGTGGGAGTAACAAGGCAAGAAAGAGATAAAGTCTGCCTCTCTGCCACTCAAGGATCTGGTTGATAGGAGAGATGACAGAAAGTTGGCTAATCTGAAGTTTAAAGAGTTGAGCTGAACTTCAGCTTATGGAATGATTTAGCCCGAGTGGGCTAGAGCTGTTGAGAATTTGTTACAGAGCCCTTGGTCAAAGCTGACATGACCAATGGGCATCTTGAAAAGGCTAAAACAATGCGACCCACACTGAGGTGATTAGAATCTAAGCAGATGTAGTTAATGGTTTTAACTTTTGAATTTTTTCACATTGCTGCTGACTATGGAGACCTGGACTTATTTGATATCACATAATTGTATAACAAAAGTGGAGGGGATAAAAGCATAATATGGTACACATACAAACTTTCATGGGTGGAGGAAGATGTAGGTAGGATTTCAGTATTAAGGTGTTGGAATTCATATAATTCCAAGTGTTAGGCATAGAATATTTTTATATTGTTCACTTAAAAATATTATAAGCTCCCAGGGATAAGGGAATAACAAGTGATTCGAAGTCAATGACAGGGTGTGAGAGATCCAATAGGGATTGATCAAGACTAATGTAATAGAGAGAAAATACTGGAACCCAAGGGGAGGTTGAGTATGATGGTGGGGTGTGAGGAGATATAAGTAAAAAGAGGAAAGAACTGGGGAGTAAGGGGCATTTATAGAGGTTTAAATGCAGGCATATACATAGGCACATGTATTTATATATGATGATGGGGAAATAGATCAACGAGCATATACTTATAGGATTAGAATTAGGACAGCAGATGGGCATTGGACCTCCACCCAAGTACTTCCTGAGTGCAAGAACATTTTGTTCTATTCAATGGCACTTCATGATATGCACCTCCCTGACATGATCACTAAAAAACAACTGTGTGTATAAGCAAATGTGATGAAGAAAGCTGCTGGTGCCCGGCTATCAAAAGATGTAGCATCTTTGAAAGTAAACAAATTTTTTGAAAGTAACAAATTTATTGAAAGTAAACAAATTGCCATCCAGTTCAGAAGCAACAAAGCCCACATGGAAGAAACATACCAGCTTGTGGGACCAAAATGTGCCAAAGGGATCGATTATCAGGTTTCAAGAACTAATAATCATAATATTATATGCTCACTTTCCTGATATGACCACTGAAGACAAGTATGCATAAGCAAATGTGATGAAGAAAGTTGATGGTGGTCGGCTATCAAAAGATGTAGTGTTTGGTGTCTTAAAACTTGAAAGTAAACAAGCAACCATACAGCTCAGAAGCATATCAGCCTGTGTGACTACGAGGTGTCAAAGGGGTCTAGTATCAAGCATCAAAGAACTGAAAACTATATCATTATGAATGAGGGGGAGTGCAGATTGGGGACCAAAGACCCATCAATAAGTGAAGTGACATCCTCTTACAGAGGGGTTAGAGCGAGGAGATGAGCCAATCAAGGTACAGTGTTGTAACAATGAAATGTGCAACTTTCCTCTGGTTTTCAAGCGTTTCCTCCCACCCCCTTTCATGATCCCAATTCTACCAGACAGACCCAGCTAGACCAGAGGATGTCCACTGGAGTCAGAAACATGAGGAATTTAAGAGAGTTGATCCCGCTGTACTAGTTGGGGGAGTGGTGCTGCTGGGAGGGTTGAGGGATGGTGGAGTAGACAGGGGGAACTAATCTCAGGGATCTACATATGATCTTCTTACTGGGGACAGGTGGGTGAGGGGACACATTGGATAGTGTATGATATGAAAAGGTAATAACAATTTGTAAATAATTGGGGGTTCATGGAGGAGGAAGGGGACAGGGGAAATATGGGGAGTTGGAATTAAAAAGAAGAAGTAGAGGAGAGAGGGAAGAAGGAGCTCATACTGGGGCTCGAGTGGATAATATTTGGAAATGAGTGTGGCAAATGAGAGCTATAAGAGCCCCCAATAAAAATCCGTATTTTAAAAAAGTTATAAATATTATAAGTTAATACATAAAATATTAAGTCTAAATGGGGCTCACACATTTTCAGTCTTATACATTTTAATTTTGTCCTGTGAGGTGTTAATATGAGTGTAGTACATTTTTGCCAGGAGATTATGTATTGGTAAGTGACTTGTGTACTAGATCCAAGCTGACAAGGGATGGATTGTGAGAGTTAGGCATTTTTTTGTGTGTGTGTGCATCAATATGACACTTGTAACATGATATAAGTGACATTTAGCCGTCATTGAGGACACAGCCTGCTGACTTCCCATGGAAGTGTGATCAAGATATATGGATCTCTGGGAACCGATTTCTTTCACCCTCTCCTTTGTGGTTGGAGCAGTAAGCTGCTTAATTGAACTGTTCTGCTAAATCTGTGTAACCTGTGGGTCATGCACCTCCCTGCACCACAACAGTGAGCCAGGAATCTACCACATTACTGTATGGTGCTGTTCCATGCCATAGCCGTACTCCATCTTGCCCTGTCTGCTGCCTGAGGGGTGACTCTGATTGTGTAGCTACCACTCCAGACACCACACATCCTGCCAGTCACTCCGCACTGCTGCCCCAGGAAACTCCACCGTGACCTGCTTTGCAGTGCTAGCTATAAGCTTCTGCTGCACTCTGCGACTTCTTCTTACAGTCTGCTTTCTTGGTCTTGGGCTAGTTGGCCATGTGAGTTGGTAAAATCTTCAGTAAATTAACTGATCCACGAAAATAAGTCAGACGGAGCCTTCTGTATTGCTGTGTAGACTAGACTGCTGTATATTTCTCTCCCTATATACATAACATATCCATACAATGTAGAATAATATTTAATTTCAAATTTAATTATATATAATCATAAGTGCCTAGAGAACACTGCCTGATACTGTGAAGAAAAAATAATTTTGATGCATACAAAGAAGCAACACTTATTACAAATACAGTCCTTATTTCTGTTTTTGGTCACGTGGTCATCATTGATATTTGAAACTACTGTCTTTTACCACTTATTCTGTTTATTTTGCCCTCAGCAACTAGTTCACCTGTCATCGTTCTTTGCCAAGTACAATTCATTACATAAGTAGTCTTTCCAGAATGGTCTGCTGTACTGATAGTAGGAGCCATTTAGTAAATTTCAACCCATAGTGACCCTGTGCACAAGCAAACTAAAGAGTGCCCTGTCCTGTCCATTCCTCACAATTGTTCCTATGCCTAAGCCCACTGTTGAAGGCACCATGTCCACCTCTCTCTTCAAGGGTCATTTTCTTTATTGCGACACCTCCACATTTCCAATCATGATATCCTTTATAGGACCTAGTCTCTCTTTACAAGACATCCAAAGCACATTAGATAAAGTCTCACTAACCTTGTCTCTAAGAGAGTCCTGGCTTCACTTATTGCAAGACGTATTTGTTTGCTTTTTTGGCTGTCCATGGTACTTTGCTATACTTTAAATGTATTGGGACTTCTTTTGTCTTCCTTAATTAATCTCAAACTTTCACATGCATAGGAAGCAACCAAAAACATCAGGGTTTGGGTTAGGTCCATCTTAGTCCTCAAAATGTCTTTCTGATTTACAATATTTTGAAGACCTCTTTAACAGCACATTTATCAATAAGGTGCTTCATTTGATCTCATAACCTCTGCTTCTGTGAACATTGTGGATATTATCAAGAAGAAAACCTTGAAAAATTAAAAATTTACTCTATTTATCATGATGTTACCTATTGTTCCATATTCTCTAATGACTTTCTCAGCATACAGGGAGGATTGACAATGCTTCAAAGGTATGCATAAGGCTTTTATCAGAGAAGTGGGTTGTATGAAGAAAACATCACATTAGGATTGGAGAAAGGCTTATTAACAACCTGATATATATATACATACACACATATACATATACATATATATGATGCAGCCTTGCCTGCTGAAAACGAGTAGGACTTGAAGCCCTTGATGATGAAGATCAAGGATGGCGGGCTTCAGTATGCATTGTAGCTCAATGTAAAGATGACCAAAATCCTCACACCTGGCGATAAGCAGCATCATGGTATAAGTGGAGAAAGGGTTGCAATAATCAAGAAGCTATCTTATTGGATCCACAACTAATGGTCATGCAAGCAGCAGTGAAGAGATCAAAAGAGGAGGGGCATGAAGTAAATCTGCTGCACACAACCTCCTAGAGTTCGGAAGAGCCTGGGTGTTACTTGAGAACTAAGGTGCACCTGACAAGGCCTGGTACTCTCCATTGCATCATGTGGATGCAATGTGGATGTTGACAATGACTAGGGAAGAGAGAAAAACAATCCGTGCATCTGAGTTGAAGGACAAACCAATGTATATTGGAAAAAGTAAGGAGAGAGTGCTCTTTAGTAGCAGGGAAGGCAAGATTTCATCTCACATACTTTGGACATGTTGTCAGGCAAGACCAGTCTCAGAAGAAGGATATTGTCTTTGGTGAAGCAGAAGGGCAGTGAAAAGGAGAAGGGTTCTTGGTGAAATGGATTGCACAGTGATGGCATCGATGAGCTCAGGAAGAGGGACAATTATGAGGATTGCACCAGATTGCCCAGTTTTTTATTCTGTTTTGCATAGGGTTCTTGGCCCACTCAGTGACACTTAATGACCACAGAGGATAAACGTGGTGAGTGGGTAAAACGCTGACACACATCTTTCCATGCAGTATGCCCTTTCGTGTCTCTCTTAATCCATCTCTAGGTTTGGCAGCAGCATAATTAAGTGAGCCATAATTCCCATTCTTCTCAAGACTGTTTTTATGACCCAAATTATGCCTATGTTCAGTCAAAGAAAAAATAAGTAAACACTTCTTGTATGCTATGCTTTAAGCCAATATCCACCAGCAATGATATCCCTCGATCCATTTCCTCATCTGAATCTGGCCTGTAATCCCTGTCAAAGTGCTGCTACATCTTTTTTTGGATGATCATCAGCAAAAATTTAATTCCATGTGATATCAACTATGTTGCTAATGTTAGGTACCATTGAGTTGATTCCTTCCCATAGAGATTCTTTGTACAATCCACTGTGTAGCTGTGTCCCACCTTCACAATGGCCTTATGCTTGAGCCACTGCTGCAGCACTGTGTGAATCCATCTTGTCAAGGGTCCTTCTCTTTTTCACTGCCCTTCTACTTGACCAAGAATGAAAGCCTTCTCCAAGGAGTGACTTCTCCTGACAACGGGTTCAATACCTAAGATGTAAGCCCCAAAGCTTTGTCACTAGGGAGAATTTTGTTTGTATGTTTCCAAGACTGTTTTATTTTTTTGGCAGCCCATGGGATTTTTTGGTTTCCTAATCAGGACCCTAATTCAAAGCACTGGTTCTTCGTTGATCATCCTTATTCAAAGTCCACTTTTCACAAGCAAAGGAGGAAGCTGAGTACCATGGCTTGGGCTAGGTGCACCTTAGTCCTCATACTTCCCTGTTTCCTCCACTTTAAAGCTGTATTGTGCAGCAGATATTTCCAAAGCCATGCTTCATTTAATCTCACTCAGTGAACACTGATTGTAGATTTGAACAAGTTGAAACCTTTGACAATTTCAATCTTTTCTCCTCTTATCATGATGTAGCCCGTAAGTGTAGTTCTGAAGATTTTGTTCTTCACACTGAATTGTAATCCATTCTGAAGGCTGGAATCCTACTCGAAGCTTGTTTTGTTTTATTCTTGACTTATTTCAGTTTAAGATGTTAGTTGTTCCCCTTCTATTTAATGGCTTTCTGCTTTCTTCATGAAGTATATTTTTAATGACATTCCAAAGCTCATCAGATCTTTATCATCAGTGTTCAATGTTAAACAATCGATTCTTGAGTTGTTCTTAGAATTTAGGTGGATTATACTCAAGGTTACACTTTGGCTCTGTAGATTCATTTTAATTTTCTTCAGCCTTCAACCTGAACTAAAATATGAGCAATTGAAACTCTTTTCCACAGCAAGCCTCTGGTCTGGTTTTTGCAGTTGGTATTCAACTTGCATGATTTCTTGCAACAGATGCAATGTATTACATTTGAATCCAGTGTATTTCATCAGGAAAATTCCATCTGTATAGTCACCATTTTTGTTCAGCAAAAATGTATTGGTGATGAAAAAGTTTTTGGCCTTGCAAAATCCTCTCCAGTTCCACTTCCATCAGCATGGTCATATTTTACAATTGCAGTCTTTTGTTTGTTTGTGTGTTTTTTGGCATCTCTGTCATCTGGTGGTTGGAGGAGGCCCAGCCTTTGCTCTTGTGGAGCTGCTGTTGGAATTGAACCTCCATTCCAGTCGCTACAGTCCCAAGCACAACCACTACACCACCAGGGCTCAGCCTACAACAGCAGTCCTTTTCTTTTTGTTTTCTACTTTTGCATTTCAATTGTAAATAATTATCAATGCACCTTTATTTCATCTTTGATCAATTTCCAGTTGAATGCATCAGAAGAAAATTTCAATTTATTTATCTGTAGTTTTAGTGATTGATGTATATATTTGCATAATGGTTGGTTAGGTTTTTTTTTTTAATTCATTTTATTGGGGACTCATACAGCACTCATCATAATGTATACATACATACATACATATGTTGTGTCAGTAGTTACATCTTTTCTGGGATGGGGTGGGGTTCTTTTTTTTTTTTTTTTTTTTTGATTTGTGAGAAGTAAGCCAGTTTTATAGGGCAAGCAAGTTTAGGCAATTAGCATATTGTGATCTTCAAAATTAACAAGTGAATGGCAGCACAGCTGCAAGTTTGGCTTCAGAGGCCAGGGCTGTTTACAGTTACAAAGGCGACAAACTACAAACCCCAGGCAACAAACTGCAACAGAATTCAGGCATATTCGGCCTGTAGCCAGGTCAAGCATGTCTGAGCCGGAGGGCTCCTGACAGGTCCCCCTTTTTTATTTTTTCAAGTAATATCCTCGCGGGAACTCCGCCTGTCTTAGGTTGTCAGGACGCACACTCAGTCCTTACCCGTCATCGGTCAATGGCCTTCTAATGTCACCATGGCCTGTCTTAGGTTGGTAAAGAGTGCTCCTGATCTTACCCATCATTGGCTGTCAAGTTCAGCTCACGGAGGCAGAGGGTCTTATCACACACTCGTCGTGTGTGCCACTCTGTTCG